>CAUYQV010063821.1:0-57702 GCA_963574575.1 Galagoides demidoff
GTGGCGGGCGCCTGTGGTCCCCGCTACTTGGGAGGCGAGGCAGGAGACTCGCTTGAGCCCAGGAGTTGGAGGTTGCTATGAGCTGTGATGCCATGGCACTCTACCCAGGGGGATAGCTTGAGGCTCCGTCTCAAAAAAAAACAAAAAAACAACTTATTCTTCCTGTCTGTCTGAACCCTTATACCATTTGATCTCCATCTGAGCCTCTGGCACCCATCATTCCACCCTCTACTTTCACAAGTACAACTTTTTGGATTCCACATATTGCATATAAGTGAGATCATGCGGTATTTGTCTTTCTGTGCCTGACTGCTTAACATCATGACATCGAGGTGTATCTATGTTGTTGCGAGTGACAGGATTTCCTTCCTGTTTATGGCTGAATATTTTCCATTGTGTATACATAGCACATTTTCTTTATTCGCGGATGGACACTTAATTTGATCCTGTATCTTGGCTATGATGAATGGTGCTGCAATGAATATGGGACCGTACATATCTCTTTAACTTATTGATTTTAATTCCTTTGGCTATATACTCAGAAGCGGGATTGCTGCATCAAGCCTGCCTTTCGTACTTCACCCAGTGATGTCACATATGCTGGTGGAGACCCTGCCTGGAGATAGATGATCATACTGCTCAGGGCAAAAAAGTGGAAGGCCAGAGCTGAGAAGATCATGAGGCTTCTATCTGGAGGAGGGTTGGGTGCAGGCTTATTGGTCTCCAAAGAAAGCCTCTCCACCGCTAGGGTTTCATTTAGATATAGTGAATATCAGTATGTCAATAGATTGCTTTTGTTACAGAGCTAGCCCATGGTATACTTTTGTTCAAATGACAAAGAGGCCCCTTCCAGGGTGGGTAAATTACAAAATAGCTCCCTTCCACTAACCTGATGAGTGTAGCAAGGGCTTTGTTTCTATCCCAACTGGCCCCCAGTTCCAACTTGGCTGGACGCACTTGTGGAATGTAAGAAATGCATTTATCTGTGGTGGCCCTAGCTAGCCCATAGCCAAAAGTGTGGCTGCTGAGACTTTTGCAGCCTTGTTTTTAACCGTTTAAGATAATCCAAAGAGAAGCTAAGGAATGTTAAGTTTTTCTTCTGTGCCCAGGAGAGTGCATTGTTGACATCAAATAAGAAAGATAGGACCATGCTCCTGGGAAGCATGTAGGAAAGAGCTCCCTGGGTTTACACAGTGGGGAGAGATAGCGTAATAGCAGTGTGGCCAGAATCTAGAGTCAGACGGGCCAATGTTCAAATTCCATATCCATCATTTGCTATCTGCTACAACCATGGGCTACTTTACCCTCTGCTGAGCCTTACTTTCCTCCTCTGTAAAATGGGGATCAATATCTCCCAGGGTGGTTGTGACGGTGAAAAAAGATAATACAAGTTGTCCATAAAGTTCACGTGCAATTTTAAATAGTGTGCCACTTTACATTGCACACGAACTTTATGGACACCCTGCAAATGAATAGAAAATGCCCGGGGTGTAGTGTGCACTTGATGAGCGTTACTTGTTATTTCCCAGCAATTCCTAGAAACGTGACACAATAAGGCACTGCCACTTTTGTGATGGATGGTATATTTTCTTCCCAAGGGAACCCAGGAACTGACAGGCAGAGTATAGGGAGAGCTCTCTGTGTCACATCCTCAAACAGGACTTTCACTCCAGTTAACACATGCCATATGGCAGGTGGTGGGGCGAGGAAGATCTGATAACAGCTTTTCCTCATCACTAGGGGAGATGCGATTGTCACTCCGCTTGGCAGAAACGTCACTCTTCTCCTTCCAGGAGGGCGTCTCCTCACTCGGTAGGCATTTACTCTAGCAAAGAAAGGGTGGCAAGCTGATTTCCAGATGTTCTCCTAGGTTGGGTCTGAGTCACATGTCGGATCTTATTTCAGCAGCACAGCCTGCTAATTCTGGAGAGTTGAGGATTTTATTTTTTTCCTTTTGCTCTTCAGAAAAGTATTTCTTGCTAAAAAAAAAAAAAAATGAAAGCTCTGTATTTGTGTCAACAGGGCCAGCTTTCAGAAAAACTGAGAGTTAGGTGAGAAGTATGTCTTTGGCTGCTTTTCTTTTTCTCTTTCCATGTCTCTCTTATTTTTGCTTGCCTGGATCCCATGCTTTATCTTAATCTTGCCAGCCCTAATCTTTGTTCAATTTTTATTTTTCACCATAGGATTTAGGCTTATAAATTTTAAGGTGTGGCCCTTTAAGACCTATTTGCCCACAGAACTTGGTAGTTGTGGAGAGAAATCTGTGATAGGGGCTCAGCGCCTGTGGCTCAAGTGGCTAAGGCACCAGCCACATACACCTAAGGTGGCAGGTTCGAATCCCCAGCCCAGGCCCGCCAAACAACAATGACAGCTGCAACCAAAAAATAGCCGGGCGTTGTGGCGGGCACCTGTGGTCCCAGCTACTTGGGAGGCAGAGACAGGAGACTTACTTGAGCCCAGGAGTTGGAGATTGCCATGAGCTGTGATGCCACAGCACTCTACCCAGGGGGACAGCTTGAGGCTCTGTCTCAAAGAAAAAGAAATCTGTGACAGGAATTGTTTCTGTCCATGATGCCCCTGGGGCTGAGAGGCCACTGAAGTTACTGGAGGTGCTGCCCACTCTAGCATACCCACATCAGGTTTGGATTCCCAGAGCAAATGCTAGCATGGGTCTTCCAACCTGCTGCCCTTCTTTAGTTCCCAACTTTTACCTTATTTGTACCTTGTGTTGTTGTAGTTTTTTAAATCCAAATGCAGTGGATTAGAAAAAAAAAACAGAAAAATAAAATAAATCTCAACTGTGCAGCCTGAGTGGGAACTGTTTGTTAATTCGCCTTTACTGAGCAATTACTCTAAATCAGGAGATGCTCCTGGCACTGCCCCACTCCTCACCTCATTGAACCCTTTAAGTACCTCTAAGAAGTAAGTACCTTTGTCCTGATTTTATAGCTAAAAATATTGAGACTTGGAGCTGTCCATGAATTTACACAACCATTGAGTAGCAAAGCTGGTGTCTGAAGTCCCAATCCATATTCTGGGCCACTAGACGTGATCCGGAGCAGAGAAAAAGTGCTTCTCCCTGTATCTTACAAAGTGTCTCGTAATCATTCAATTCATCCACATTTCTTTTTTTTTTTTTTAATTTGGATTAATATGATGGTACAAATGCTTAAGTTACACTGTTTGGGCTCGGCGCCTGTGGCTCAAGTGGCTAAAACGTCAGCCATGTACACCCAAGGTGGCGGGTTCGAATCCAGCCCAGCCCACCAAAGAACAATGATGGCTGCAACCAAACAATAGCCAGGCATTGTGGCGGTGCCTGTGGTCCCAGCTACTTGGGAGGCGGAGGCAGGAGACTTGCTTGAGCCCAGGAGTTGGAGGTTGCTGTGAGCTGTGATGTCACAGCACTCTACCCAGGAGGACAGCTTGAGGCTCTGTCTCAAAAAAAAAACTCTGTCTCAAAAAAAAAAAGTTACACTGTTTGTGTTTCTAAGTTAAAGTTCAAGTTGTAGTTGAGCCCTTCATCCAGAGGATGTGCTGTATACCCTTACATTGTGTATATTAGGTGAGAGCTTACCAATCCTCCTCCTCCTTCCCATTCCCCTTTCCCTCTTCCCCTCCCCCCATTTGAATAGACTTGTTTCTTTCTCTCAGGTCATTCACATTTCTTCAGCAGCTGCTGTGTGCCCAGCACTGTGCTGGGGACTGGGCTTACTATTTGAATAACTAGAGTTGGCCTAGGGTGACCAACTATTCCAGAGTGCTTGAGATGTGGCACTTTGAGTGCTAAAATGTTCTGTGCTAACAACAGAGCCCTGCCTTCAAGTCACTTACAGTAATAGTCCTTTCCAATTCTCCTTCAGGGATGCCGTGTTAATGACCTGAAATTGGCCAGGGTAAAGGAATTTATTCCACATAAATCACTAAACACTACAGATCAGGGCTTTTTCTCCCTTCCCCGGGAAAGTCAATGGTTAAGCCTTTATCAGCAAATCATTGCTTAGAGTCTAGTCGGAAATACATCCAAGTAGATAAGCAGTATATACATCTTACATAGTATTCCAGGCACTATAATAACAAGTGCTAATGTGTTCAGAGCTCACTATGTGACAGGCACTGTTCTGAATGTTTTACATATATTAACTTCTTTAATCTTTACAACGACCTTATAAAGTAAGAACTATTATTATCTCCATTTTACTGACAAGGAAACTGAAACTCAGAGACTTTAAATAAGATGCCCAAAGTCATACAGATAAAAGTAGCAAATCCAGAACTTGAGCACAAGTGTGCTTGGTTCCCAATCTGTACTCAAGGTAGCCTGTAAAGACAGAAGATCTCAGGATGAACAGAATAGGAATGGCTGCTCCAGGTGGGCCCTTGAGATAGAGAAGCAATGAGTCAGTTTTGCGAGATGGTGTTGGAACACACACACACACTACTTAAAACAGTGCATGGGACATACGAAGTGCTGTATTAGTGTTTGATATTGAAGGAGCTAAGAAAATTTCACCCCAAAATATGATGCTTTGGTATAACGATTATTTGGGGCGGGCGGCTGTGGCTCAGTGAGTAAGGCGCTGGCCCAGTGAGTAAGGCGCTGGCCCCATATACCGAGGATGGCAGGTTCAAACCCAGCCCAGGCCAAACTGCAAAAAAAAAAAAAAAAAAATAGCCGGGCATTGTGGCGGGTGCCTATAGTCCCAGCTACTCAGGAGGCTGAGGCAAGAGAATCACCTGAGCCCAGGAGTTGGAGGTTGCTGTGAGCTGTGTGATGCTATAGCACTCTACCAAGGGCGATAAAGTGAGACTTTGTCTCTACAAAAAAAAAAAAAAAAGATTATTTTGAGTTAAAAACTATTCATAATCAGGAAACTCAAAACAAAGTCTTTCCTCTATTTTCCTAAAATCTTAAAGGGCTGCTAGACTCCTTATCACATGCTAATAGACCTGGCCCTAAAGTCATTTGAAGCACAATACCTGTCTCTCAGGTTCCTTCACTAATCAATCTGTTTCCCTCCATCTACCCATCCTCCCTTAGCAACCCCTTGCTACACTTAATACTTTCCAGTTTCTCTCCCCATCCCCTTCTAAAAGGCATCTTTAAAAGCCACTATCACTGAGACTTTGGGAAATCATTCTTGTGGTTCTCCCCCACCCCCCACCCCCGTGCACATGGCATTTGGAAGGAAACCTTTCTCTTATTAATCTACCGTAACTATGAGTTGATCTTTTCAGCGGGACAACCTAGGGGAAAAGGGCAAGTTTCCCTGAGACTCCCCTTCAATATCATTGTTTTTGTTGTTGTAATGGCTGGGGCTCTGAGATTAAAGTAGGCCAGAGTTGAAGTCTACAGTAACAATGACAGAGGGCATGTGGGCCTCTCTCCACTTGGTACGTATGTGTTCCTGTAGAGACATGCTGAAGATAGCTGGTTTGGAAGTGAGACCCCAAGAAGGTCACACTAGTTTCGTTTAAGGCTTCGAATGTGCTTCCCAGATCTGCTGGAATGGTCTTTGTGGCCTGAAGTTGTGTCTCTTTAACTTAGGAATTTTAAAACCCATTATGGAAGACTTACAGAGAAATTCTCTTTCACCTTAAGAGCACCAGAGCCATTCCCCCAAACTGTGGATCTGCTGTCTGCATTAGGTTATTTCTGATCACTAGAAGAGGCGAAGACAGCCTCAGATTTCTTGGGCCAGAGGTTTTGATTCTCCTAATTCAGCTTCTCAGACAATTCTTCTTGGTCCTTAGCATCTCCTAGCTAGAGAACCATGCTTCACACATCCCCCTTCATCACACCCTTACTACTTAGACAATCCATATTCCCTGCTTTACCTATGCATTCTGCTTCCAGTGTTGTTTGTTCCTCCTGGGGCTTGACTCATCTTTCACCTGAACATCTGGACCAAGAGGTGTTCCAGAGCACAGGGGAAGAATGACTGCTGTCTTTTCATGAATGTTGTTGGAAAAGAATCCCAGTAGTCTGGTCTCTCTCTCTCTCTCTCTTTTTTTTTTTTTTTTTTGTCAAGCATGTACCTGTTAGAGTCCAACACCAATCTGAACATTTGTAGAAACTACTTTTTGGGAGGAGTTCTCCAAGCCCCCAAACTCCCTCCCAAAGCCTTGGTGCTCTTTGTGAAGAGGAAAAACAGGTTGCTATAACTATGCTGGGATTCCTGCAGCTTTAACATGCTTACTCCTCTGCTTGCTGACCTCTCAGATCATAGGGCTGACCTCTGAGAGGCCTATAGCTTAAGGTGACCAGATTTTAACATTGGTAAAGTGGGACACCATGGAGGGGGGTGAGGCCTGGGGAGTGGGGCCTAACAATGCAAACTTTTTTTTTTTTTTGAGATGGAGCCTCAAGCTATCCCCCTGGGTAGAGTGCCATGGCATCACAGTTCATAGCAACCTTCAACTCCTGGGCTCAAGCGAGTCTCCTGCCTCCGCCTCCCAAGTAGCTGGGACCACAGGCGCCCGCCACAACGCCCGGCCATTTTTTGGTTGCAGCCATCATTGTTTGGCGGGCTGGGCTGGGGATTCGAACCCGTCACCTTAGGGGTACGAGGCTGGCGCCCCAGCCGATTGAGCCACAGGCGCCAAGCCTGACAAAATTCTTAATCACTACTTACAGTGCCTTCAGAAATACTGTATTATAATGAAGGATCGAAAATAAAAGCCACAATTGCAAGGACAGCCTAGGAATAAACGCCATAGGACCTTTAGTATTTAATAGGAGTGTTCGACACTGGATAAAAGAGGTCATTTCATTGTTTTCTTTATCAAGCAACAGCCAAGGTGTTGGGCCTAAGGCAGGAAGGCAGCTAGGAAAGGGTGAAGGTGCATTCCACCTGCCCGTCCCATGCACACCGTAGGGGCAACTGCAGAACCCTCTATCTGTTAGGCTGGCGGGAGAGGGTAAGACAAATATGACCTGTGGTCCAAATGCAGCCCATTATCTTTGTATGGCCTACGGCCAGAGATGAACTGTATGATTAAAGCATTTGGGGGAAAGAAAATCAAAAGAATGACAGTATTTCATGCCAGGTGCAAGTTGTGTGAAACAAACTTCAAAGCACGGGACACAGCAACATTCACTCACGTTGTCCACGGCGGTTTCAGCTCTGCGACATCAGAGCCGAGTGGCTGTAACACAGCCGGGGCTCCCGAAGCCTAAGGTGAGCTCCCCTTGACAGGAAACGCCTTTGGGCTGGATCACAGAACTTCACTTCTAGTTCTCAGTTCACTTTCTTGGTGAGCTCTCCCCTGACCACTCGATTTATACTTCTTTTTTTCTTTTTTGAGACCAGGTCTTGCTCTCAAGTCCCAAGCTAGAGTGCAGTGACATCATCACAGCTCATGACAACTCAACATCTAAAACATCTTGGGCTCAGGAGAACCTCCAGTCTCAGCCTCCCAAGTAGCTGGGACTACAGGTGCCACCACAACATCTGGATATTTTTCATTAAGTTTTTGTATAGATGAGGTCTGTGTTGCTCAGGCTGGTCTAGAATTCTTGGCCTTAAGCAATCCTCTTGCCTTGGCTCCACCTTGTGCTGGCCACTGCACCCAGCCTCTATTCTACACTCTTACTAGCCACCCCAATGCTCCCAACGTCTGATTTTTCACCATAGCAGTCAGCATCCGACAGACGGTATGTTATGTGTACTCTATTTGTCCCCCGCCTCCTACTTGAATACAGATGCCCCAAGGACAGGGGACTTGGTCTTCGCACAAGGAGAAGGGCCCATGAGATAGGAGGTTCCCTCCTGACTCCCGTCAGGGCTCACGGGAAGTCTCACATCCTCAGACAGCCCTCTAACCACCCGGCTGAAGTTGTATTGCCTAATTTTATTAAAATTTATTTATTTATACATCTGCTCACTGTTCTCTCCACAAAGTCAGTTCTGTAAGCTTCAGGACCAGGGGAGCCTCGAAAAACATTAATTTAATGGATGATTGAAAAATCGTCATTCCAATGCTGAGGATTAACAATTTTTTAGGGATGTTCAAGAAAAGCTATTCAAACTTGAGTTCGTAATGTAGAAAATAATGTAACTCACGTTTAGCCCAACAGGAATGTGGGTCAAAGGCTAGTATTTCTCAGTCCTGAAACTGTAACAAATTTAAAAAGCAGCAAGATGCCGCATCCAACTGTAAATGGCCAGAATAGCTCAGAAGAATCTGCTGACCCCAGTGTGGGAAAACGCTTTGCTTCTAACTTTGAACGTGAGTGAACAAGAAAGCTGTACCCCCATGCGTGTTTAAATAAGTCCATTGATTGGCATTTTGAAAATGTGTAAGGTAGTGTTTTGTTTTGCTCAAATATATTTGTTGATACACTTGCAAATTGATGGCTATTGACAATTAACCGAATGTGTTACCACTTCCCGGATTCTGCTTCCATTTGCTACCACAGAACTCTATTGCCCTCAACTACTTCCCCTGAAAATCTCCAGAAAGGTAGGAGGAAGCCAGCCCCTCTCTCTGATGGGCTTTGAAGCAGCCTGCCTGGCCGCTGCATGGATAAGCCTTTACCCTTTCAACTCCCAGTCCCTGCATCTGCTGAGGACCCCAAGCCACGGTGACCCACCCCACAGGGCCCTGGGCAGTAAGCTGCAGTCTGCTGAGTCTGTGTGAACGCTCAGTGACATCTGGAAATCTTAGTGAACACACCTGTAGCCTTCGCTGGCAAGCTCCTGGCCCCACAAGTCCCCAGGGGTTGCATCAGATGGGCTAAATAATTACATTGCATCTGTGTCAGCCTTGGCCCCTACTCTGCCGCCCTGACCTCCAGGTAAACTCGCACAGCTCTGCTCTCTTCCGGTAGGGCCAGCTCTCTCCAGGAGGCTGCCGGTTAGTGCCTGCAGTCAAGCAGCCCCTGCCAGATTGCTCCCATAGGCTTCCAACACGTCCAGTCACGTCTGGAACTAGGGTATACGCCACTGATGCTGCAGCCTGGGGCCTCGGAGCTCACTAGTAAATAAGCAGACATAATCCATCCCAGTAAGACAGACATTTTTTAATATTGAGATTTAACACAAACAATTGTGGGAAAGCAATTTAGCTAAAGACAAATGAGGTACAGATAACAGACAATAGGGAAAACTGTAGGAGGGGAGTATGTAGTTAGCCCATCCTGGCTTTAATCCTGACCCTGTCAGCTGGGGAGTCATGGAGAAATTACTCAGCCTCAGTTTTCAAATCTGTGAAATGGACTCAGCATCTTTTCCCACAGGTTCATGGGAGAACAAAATTCTTAGAGCTGAGCAGAACTGGGCAGGAGCCAGCACCCACAGCTGTTCCGTTCACTCTAACACGCAAGCTGGCCTCTGCCGCCCCACAGCGAGTCATTTCTGGTTCTTTAAAGGCTTTAGGTGTTTGATGCCATCGTTGCTTCACCTGTGTCCACACTTCAAACACACAGCCCTTTTCTCTGACTTGAGGTAGACAGAAGGCTGCCTTGCACCTTTTATGTTTTTCAAATGGAGAAAAAGCCAAAAGGCAGGGAGAAGAAAGAGAAGAGAAAAGGTTAAGTTTTTAATTAACTTGACAGAATTTACAGGGGGGCTAGCCTGGACCAAGGGAGGCAGAGGGCCCACAGCTACCTCCTTCTTTCAACTAAAAAAGGGAGGGGAGGACTGAGGCTCTTTCCCTGCCTAAGACCCCAGGGACTTGCCCCACAGCCATTGACCATCACAGCTGACACAGCCTCGAGATCCAGGCACAGTCAGGGAGGCGTGAGCCCCAGCTTTCCTGCTGAAGCAGACAGGTGAAGACCCAGGGCCCTTTGTCCTCGCCCTTCCTCTGTCTGGCCTGGAGCCCAGGTGTGAGGGCTGGAAGTGCCAGGCAGCCTTTCCACCTTGAGGTGACAGCGCCAGACACAGCCCCGAGAACCCCAGCAGGGCAGGCCCTGCGCACGCTCAGCCTCCAGACTTGCCGGACCAACCCCTCCACTCGGTTCAGCTTGAGTTAGAGGCTCTATCAGCTGCAGTCGGACACGCTCCACTGTTGGGCAGCAGAGCAGGAGGGTACAGGAAACCCAGACAGCCACCTGCTATTGGCAACATCCTGATGCTACTTAACTAAACATGAGATTACACAGAAAGTACCGTGCTTCGGCTTCTATTTCAGTTTATCTTACTAGAAAGCAAATACCAGGTTACCAAGCCAAGATAATTAAAGAGGCTGTCTTGCAAGAGATTGAAGCTGGAGTTTTAGAGAATCAGAATGTCAGAAAGATGGATTACAAAACACAAGGCAATTTTCAACAGAACCATTATTGTATGTTGTGAATTTAATACAATCTTAATGATGGAGCAGGCCACGCTTTTCCACCCGTGTCTCCCTAGCTCAGTCTGTGGTACTTACTAGGCACTCCTATGTTTGTGTCAAACCAATAAACATCAAGCTTGAACACGTACTTTACACTTTATTCTTTTCTTCTTAACTGGTCAACATTTTCGGTCCTGTTTTCTTCTCTTTTCTTTTTTTTTGAGACAGAGCCTCCAGCTGTCCCCCTGGGTAGAGTGCTGTGGCATCACAGCTCACAGCAGCCTCCAACTCCTGGGCTCAAGCAAGTCTCCTGCTTCCGCCTCCCAAGTAGCTGGGACCACAGGTACCCACCACAACCCCTGGCTATTTTTTGGTTGCAGCCGTCGTTGTTTGGCGGGCCCGGGCTGGATTCGAACCCACCACCTTAGGTGTATGTGGCTGGCGCCTTAGCCACTTGAGCCACAGGTGCTGAGCCTGGTCCTGTTTTCTTGACCAACTTGCATTGGTTTCTTTTTTTTTTCCATGTTCATAGTGTAAAATCATCTTGTCAACTTGAATTTTTTATCTATAAAGGTTTTATTGTGCACAGAGAGAAGGGGCTTTTCAAATTGAATTTTTTTATTTAAAAAAGCCATAATCTCATCACCCTGTATTTTTCATATCACCCTCCAGGGATTTGACATTTGAAATACTTTATACAGCTGACATAATAACACACGTTTTGGAGAAGGATGTTTCAGCTGTATCACAAATATTTTGTTTCTATTCTCTTCATAGTTATCTTACTGCATAAATTCTGTTGAGTACTTATGCTGATGTATAAAAACATTGCCTTGACTTTGGTATTTAGGTATGTCCTGAAGATTTCTTTTAGTAGTCCTAGCTACTTAGGCTGAGGCTTAAGCCCAAGAGTTTGAGGTTGCTGTGAGCTATGATGCCATAGCATTCTACTAAGAGTGACAAAGTGAGATTCTGTGTTAAAAATAAATAAAAGGAAAAAAAGTTAAGTGTTCCAAATTTGCTTTCTTCATGATAACAAATGGTTATCAGTAGCGGGTTACTAAAATAGATAAAATTTCACACATAACATACCCTCTTCCTTCTTAATTTGCCCCTTCAAAAAAGACATCTTTTTTTTTTTTTTTTTTTTTGAGACAGAGCCTCACTTTTTAGACCTTGGTAAAGTGTGGTGGCATCATAGCTCACAACAACTTCAAACTCCTGGGCTCAAGCAACCCTCTTGTCTCAGCCTCCAGAGTAGCTGGGACTACAGGCGCCCATCACAGTGCTCAGCTAGTTTTTAGAGACTGGGTCTCACTCTTGCTCCGGCTGGTCTCCAACTCCTGAGCTCAAGCCATCCCTGAGCCTCCCAGAGTGCTGGGATTATAGGTATGAGCCACTTGCCCAGCCTAGTTTGATACTTATCAAATAACTATCTCATTCATGAAAGTCTGACATATTTTTTTTTTTTTACTGAAAAAAAGGCTGTGCCAATCCATAGAATTGTCACAACAAAACCTAGACATAATTTTTTCTAATCTTCTAAAAATCTTTCAAATGAGAAATTTTAGTGAGTTTTAATATAAAAAATGTAATATCTTTTGGGGTTTTTTTTTTTGAGACAGAGCCTCAAGCTATCCCCCTGGGTAGAGTGCCATGGCATCACAGCTCATAGCAACCTCCAACTCCTGGGCTCAAGCAAGTCTCCTGCCTCCACCTCCCAAGTAGCTGGGACCACAGGCGCCTGCCACAACACCCGGCCATTTTTTTTGGTTGCAGCCATCATTGTTGTTTGGCGGGCCGGGCTGAGGATTCGAACCCGCCACCTTAGGTGTACGTGGCTGGCACCTTAGCCAATTGAGCCATAGGCGCCCAGCCGCAAGACCCTGTTTTTATAAAAAATTAAAAAATAAGTCATGCATGGTAGCTCATGCCTGTAGTGTCAGCTGCTTAGGAGCCTGAGGCAAGAGAATTGCTTGAGCCCAGGAGTTCAAGGCTTCAGTGAGCTATGATGATGGACTCCAGCCTGGATGATAGAGCAAGACCTCATCTCAAAAAACCATTAAAAAATAGTAGAATTTCAAGTTTTCTGAGTGAGAGGCAAGATTGTCCACAATATAAGCATTGTGAGATCCACAGGGAATTTTAAAAATTCATTTTAGGGCGGCGCCTGTGGCTCAAAGGAGTAGGGCGCCGGCCCCATATGCCAGAGGTGGCGGGTTCAAACCCAGCCTCAGCTGAAAATCGCAAAAAAAAAAAATTCATTTTAAAAACCAACAGCTGCCTATGATATATTTCCATCATTCTTTTTCTGGATATAAAGATTGCCTTTCGTATCTCTGAGAAATACAAAATATCTGTGCATTGCTAAACATGTTTTTCTAATGAAAGAGACAAAAGAAGCAAACCAAGCTTTCTCACTGCCCCCACATCCTCTTAATAGCCAAGCACACACAGAATGTTTGCAAACACTGAAGAACGATCACCCCATGTCTCTCTATTCACCAGCCAGGAGTGAACTAAAAGGTTCCACAAAATTAATTCAATCAATCCAGAATTACAATAAGTGTTCGTTTCTCCCTTGCTTAAAACAAGAACATTTTAATATTTACCCAACCACTCTTTAAGAAAAAATACGTTAGATGTATTAGATTTCATCACCTTCTCTATATAGAAAATAGATGATTTATTAACCATTTTATGGAATGAAAATCTTAACAGATGACGATATTCAACATTGTGTATTTATCTTGGAAAAGAGAAATCCAAAGTTAGCAAATGTGTCGCACTGCCGTGTGTTGTCCTTTGCTGGATCCGTTACGCTCTAATGATCAAATTTTCCATAAGTTTTTATGACTTCCTACAGACGTACTGTTTAGTGTTGGAACTGTTGCCCAGGTAGAAATCTAATATGTTCTGTCTCCTAGTGAATGGCTCAACCTGAACCAGAGAAAGATCCAGCTATATTGGAAGCAAAAATACCCAAGAGATACTAAGGGAGGTCACCAAGTAATTCCTCTTTGATATTCTGCAGATTCTGTCTTCTGAGATCAGGTACATCGTCTGCCCAGGGTCCTCATCCTAAAATGTAAAACCTCCTCTGAAAGCAGAGCAATGTAGCAATCATAATAATTATTATTTTAGTTGACATTTATTGAACACTTAGTACCTGCCAGGCAATACCATAAACTCATTTAAGCTGATAGCCTTATGAGGAAAGACATTTGGTCACAGATTGGCACTGGAGGTACACAGACATGTCTGATCAGATCCCTCCCTTGAGGAGCTAACTTTTGAGAGGAGAAGAGGGGCAGGAGTATTCCTTCTGCAACTGCAAATTCTTTATTGAAGACACAGGAAATCGTCTTCCTATCTCTGGGACAACTGTGTGAATATTGGATCTGTCACTCCGAGAGACCATTGCTTGGTTTTGTGACTAGCTGGTGAGGTGGAAGGGAAGTCTGGATCATCAACCACCAAGCTTGTTCTCCCCTCTGCCAACAGCACAGGCACTGACAGCCTCCTAATCTGGTAAATGTATATATATTATTGTTGTTATGCAGGGCTTTAGAAGGCCAAATGACGGTGAACATAAGAGCTGAGAAAGTAGGGCTCATCAACTCCAGCTCTCAGGTTTAATGGTCTTCACATAAAACCTAATGATGCCACACAGTAGGGGATCCATTTCCAATAAGGATTCCCAGAAAGGATTTTAAAATGTCCCTCCCACCACTAGAGGAGAGAGTGACTGAAGGAGAGCGAGTGTCCCCCAAACAGGAACACAAATACACACAGTCAGGAGGCGATGTTTTCAGCATCATGAAACTAAAACAACTATTTTGCCCAACATACTGAAACGAATCAAATCTTCTATAAATTACTTTTTATTACAAAAAGCAGTGACTTATATTGGATATCCTGCAGATTTTATTTTTGGAGGGCCAGCCCCCGCCCCTTTATGGAGCCCAGAGTCCTCATACCACAATAGAAAGCCTATTTTTAGAGAAAGGCAATACAGCAATGCCAGTAATAATGGTCATTTTAGCCAATATTTATTGAGCTCTTAGTCTGTACCAGGCGATATTGTCTACTCATTCGTGCTGATAATAGCCCTATGCCATGAGTGTTATTATTACCCTTGTTTTACACTGTAGGAAGGGAGACAGACAGTGACCCAGCATATAGACCATAAAAAACAAATCAGGGCCTTTCTATGAGATTTAAATGACTTGCTTCAGTTTTATAAGGTGGTGCGGAGACTTTCCAAACAAATCACTCAGGGTACATTGCATATTTTCTTTGGGTTGGGTAGCACTGATCAGAACAGAAATCTATGCTATTGAAGGATAGATATCCCCATTAGGAAAAATACAGTTTTCTGCCTAGTTGGGGCAGAACAATACAATAAAAAGGAGAATGCAAACAACAGAATTATGTAGAGCCATTAAAATCATGCTAGGGAAAAATATTTAATCACTCAGGGAAAATGGTCATGATAGAGTTGTAAGTGCAAAACAATTTTTAAAATATATTGCATGATAATGAGGACACAATCGTAAACAAAGCCCCCCCAAACCCAAAACATTTGCAGGGTGTTCACCTTCTATGATCATGACAAAATAGGTATGTTATAGTAGATATTTGGGTAATGTCTAGGGTCCTTGTGGAAACCAGTCATTCTCCACTCTGAGTCAAATACCTTTTCTCTGTCCTCAAGAACTTACTGTTAGCCCTGTTCTTTTCTTTTCTTTTCTTTTTTTTGACACAGAGCCTAAAGCTAATGCCCTGGGTAGACTGTTGTGTCATCACAGCTCACAGCAACCTCCAACTCCTGGGCTCAAGCGATTCTCCTGCCTCTGCCTCCAAGATAGCTGGGACTACAGGCAACCTGCCACAACATCCAGCTATTTTTTGGTGGCAACCGTCATTGTTGTTTGGCAGGGACAGGCTGGAATCGAACCCATCAGCTCAGGTGTATGTGGCTGGTGCCTTAGCCACTTGAGCCACAGGCGCCGAGCCAATGTTAGCCCTGTTCTTGACCTCTACCCCTTGCCAGACCTGGGGTGAGAAGCCAACCCAGCAGTGATCCCATATCTAACTGGAATCAGAATCTACAGCCAGTCAGAGTGCGCCAGCCTCTCACTCTGTGATGTTAAGTAATAGGCATGTGACCTAAGCCAGGCAATCAGACTCTCCACTGATATATTTGTTTGAGCCAATGGAAAAAAATTGAGACTCTTAATGCACATGGTCACGGTGCTTACTACTTAAAGAGAATAGAAACAACAGTTGGAGAGGAAGAGGAAATTCTGATAATCTTTTTTTTTTTTTTTAACTTAAAATCATTTGAGTAAAATTTCCCCCACTATAAAGAAAAGTCTTTGGTAAAACAAACATATCATGGGCGCCTCGACTCGAGCCTAGGTTCTGACAGTATAACTGATTATACTGGTGGGCCCACTAAAAACACCTGTTTACACACAATAATGTGCAGAGAGAAAAGTACCCTGCTAGGCACAGAGGGGCAGAAAAGAAAAGGGTGCAGAAAACAGACTAGTGTTGGTTCCCCAGTCCCTGTGCATTCGTGTTTGAGCCCAAGAAAAGGCGCAGATGCTGGTAAAGGACAGGTCTCTGTGGAACACCGTATTAGGCTGGAGGGCCACGCTCCTCTGCTTGGGGGGCCGGGATAGCAACATGGCAGACGGGATATGAAACACACAATACGGCCCTGCCAGGTGAGGACCAAGGGCATTTGCTCCATGTTGGCAGCTCAAAGGTCTTGTACTTGAAGACAGTTCTCCTGGCACAGACATGGTGTTCTCAAGGAAGTCAAAGACAACAAGGAGGCTGAAGAGCTGTGGTCTGAGCAGGTTTGCAGGGTGGACTCGGCGTGCAGAAGGTGTCAGAGCCCGTGGGAGCCACCCTGGACATGCCCAGAGTAACACAGTGTAGAACTGAAGGGCAGTGTGGGCTCTTACATCCAGCTGCAGAGAACACAAGTCTGAATTTGAAGATAATTACTGTTGCTTTAACCTCACTATGCCGTCAGAATGATGATGGAAATTGTTTAAATAGATATTTGGAAAGCCATGTACCAAAATGTTAATAATGGTTGCTTGGGGATGACAGGATTACGAATGACATTTTCTTTGTTGACCTTTTTTAATTCCCTCAAATGTTTTATAATTAAATTATATATTATAATGTGATCAGCAAATAAACACATAATAATGTTATATTAATTTTTTTTTCCAGTTAGGCCTCCAGGCAGTGCCACTCAAATGTACCTAAGAGCTGGTAAACCTTCTGGAGGAATAACTTCACTACTTCAAGTTCAAAACAGAATGAAAAAAAAAAAAAAAAAAAACCAAAGAACTTGGAGTTCCAAGAGTTGGAGGACTCTTCTTTCCAGGGAAATCGACTTCTCATCTTTGTTTACCACCAAAATTATCAGAAACACCATTTCAAAAAGTCAGCCAAAGTCAAAGAAATTGGAAATATTTGCATTAAATTCATAGTTTTTAAAATTTTAGATAATGTGAAATATAACTTATAGGCCATTCAATGCACTGTCAATTGTATGAATGACTTACTATGAATATGCAAATGCAAAGGGCGGGGCCTGTGGCTCAAAGGAGTAGGGCACCAGCCCCATATGCTGGAGGTGGCAGGTTCAAACCCAGCGCCGGGCAAAAACTGCAAAAAAAAAGAAACGTAAATGCAGAGTTATACTTACTGATATGGATATAAACATAAACAGAAAGCAGACCTAGGCTTAGGAGCAGGTAGGCATTTATTACGGCTCAGAGTCATTCTTGAGCCCCACTCTCGTATTATATAATATTCTCCTCTCTCTAACCTTTAGTTCTTCGGCTATAAGTTTTCCTTATAAATTTAATCCTAATTTCTTTTTTTAATTGAATTTCTAAGAAAGAGTTATTACAGTTGAGTCCCTGAGCAACTTTCCACTTCATTTCCTCTTGTGTTTGTTATATATTCATTATAGAACAGTGGTATCCAGAGTTCAGGAAGATTTGGAAGAAAGGACAGATATCTGCCCTCTATGCAGTGACCTTACTAAAATCAAAGGAGGCAAGAAAATCCTAGGAGAACTACACTTCACAACTCCGGGACGCCACTCTTAGCAACCCTGCACAAATGTGAAAATTTTTAGAGAGATGGTCAGTAATTATTTCCTAAAGGATAGAATAGAATTTTAAAAATCTTCTAGTTTAACCTCTGAAGACACCATTTCTCCCTCTTTCTACAGCTGCTATTTTGCCTCTCATTATCTAATTTACCATTTTCTCTGGTCTTTAGCAAGATTCCACTCTGTTTCTGGCAAATCATTTGTGCTAATAATTTCCAGCTCAAGTCCTCTCTATAGCCTCATATAAATGAAGACTTGTTGCTCAGCTAAGAGCTCATTTGCGGGACCATAATTTTGGTTCAAGAAGAATTAACATTTTGTAAAGCAGATGGTGGATAATAATTCATCACACCTTGAAAGTTTCAATGCTGCTGCGGCGGTGGCTGGAATGAATGCCAGCTTCATTTGACAGGTGTTTCATTGCCACCTGCTATTGTTTGAGGTGATATAAACCTTTCCTCTCCTGTATACCTGGAATTTTTTTTAACAAAATTTGCAATACCCAAAAGGCTCTCTGAGTTGGGACAGCATGTTCTTGTAGGGCAGGTCTTTCTGTGTGAATAAAAAAAAAAAATATATGTAATCCCTAAATCCCTAGATTTGTTATTCACATCTTTGGTTAGAGAAACAAATAATTTTTGCTAAATTGTTCATGTACGCTCTTTGCCAAATTAGATCTAAAGCTTAAAAGTACATTTCTAAAATAGAAATTCTGACTCAGGAACTAAGAAAAAGAATAACATTTTTTCTTAAAATAAAAAAGATCAACTCAACGGGCTTTCATGCCTGGAAAGCTGTTGGCAATTCAAACCTTCAACAGAAGGTATGCTGCATTACTTTAAGTAGACTCAGAGCGTATGGAAGTTTGACTCAACGCTACCCTTTGAGGCTCTATTCTCTTTGCCCTCTCCAGGTAAAGACAAGAGATACACAGGTATACACAGCACATGGTATAGACAAGAGCTGGACTAAGGGTTCTATACAGGGAAAGTGTGTGCAGAGGCAAATCCAGAAGGAGGGCTCCAGAGTCAAGCATCTACAGGGACAGGCTAGAAGGAGCCAGCATTGTCATGGAAAGAAGAGAATCATACAATTTGGACAGTTTCTACCCATGAAAAATTCTTCCTACTACAAGTTTAGAATTCGAATATGAAAATTAAGAGGTAGATCTCACAGAGATAAGAAAAAAATAACCTACAAGAATGCAAACTGTGCACTGTGCAGGTGTAAACAAGAACAGAATGTTTGAAGGAAAGGAAGGAACATCTATGGCCGTTCTCCAACACCCTCTGCAGAGGGGATTCTGAGGCTTTCCAGGGACCCCGGTGGGACTGGGCCCCTTTGCCTGCAGTGATAAACTGATCAATACCTGGCCCTTTATTTTCTCCTTCCCTTCCCTATGCCATGTCCTGACTGCCTTATCTGCCCTTCCTTAGATCATGTCCAAAAATCCTACTCACACACATATCTCAGAGTCTGCTTCTGAGGAAACCCAACCTAAGACAATGTATGTGCACGTAAGTTCCTCTGATGATGTGTTTCTGCAGTGGAAGGCAAAAATAAAGAAGCAGTAGTATAAAGATCGGTCTGACAACAGAAAAGAGCTCTGGGCTCAGCGCCTGTGGCTCAAGTGGCTAAGGCGCCAGCCACATACACCTAAGGTGGCGGGTTCGAATCCAGCCCGGACCCGCCAAACAACAAGGACAGCTGCAACCAAAAAATAGCCGGGCGTTGTGGCGGGCACCTGTGGTCCCAGCTACTTGGGAGGCTGAGGCAGGAGACTCACTTGAGCCCGGAGTTGGAGGTTGCTGTGAGCTGTGAAGCTACAGCACGCTACCCAGGGGGAAAGCTTGAGGCTCTGTCTCAAAAAGAAAAAAAAAAAAAAGAAAAGAGCTCGGGCCCTCCTGACAAGGTGCTCTCAGTAGGGTCCACCAGGCCGCGTACTTATTTCTTAAGGCTACTTGGAAACTTGGCTCCTTGTTACAGACACAGAAATTCATTCTCTCGAAGTTCTGGAGGCTAGGTGTCCAGGTATGAGCAGAGCCATGCTCCCTCTGAAGGCTCTGGAGAAGGCAATTCCTTGCCTCTTCCCAGCTGCTGGTGGTTGTCCACAGCCCATGTGTTCCTGGTGTACAGCTGCAGCCCCCTAGTCTCTGCCCCCTCTTCCTGTGCCACTGTGTACCTTCATGTGACCTTCTTATAAGGACACCAGTTTCGAATTTAGGGACTTCCCCCCAATCTACTATGGCTTCATCTTCACTTGACTGTATTTTCAAAGACTCTATTTTTAACAAGATCACATTCACAGGTACCAGGGGTTGGATGTTTGGAAAGGGACACAATTCAACCCGCAACATGCTGTATCCACCAATTGGACAGAAGACTCAAGCCCAGGAGCCCCGTTTCCTGCTCACTCATGTATTCCAAGTATGATGAGGATGATAGTGGTGGGGATGATAAGAACTGTAAATATCTACCCCAGCCGGGAATCATGTCCTCAGCACAGTTAGGACCTACAGAAAACCCCCAGCCAATCTTCCTAGCTCCTACTTACATCTGCATTTTATTTCTGTGTCTAAGGCGGTTATGGTCCCCAGAATCTTTGCTCTGAACATTCAGCAATGGCCTTGAATCTGTATTGCAATTTCCCCTAGGAATAGAAAGCATGATTTTGCCACGACAGTGCCTTGCCTAGATGAGGCAAGAGTCAAAAGCACCAGCGCATCAACTCCTCAGAGCCTGACCTCAGCTGAATCACGTTTTAGTCTCTCCGAGAAGCATGACAGCCAGGAAGGGAGCAGCCGTGTACTTTCACCATTGATCTCTTGTGTCTGAGTGCGTCCACTGTCAGAGGCAATCCTGCTCACATCTCTATAGGCACACCTGGTTTCCAAATTAAATACTCTCAGGTCCTTGAGTAATTCACAAACAGGTCATGCTATTTGAGCCATGAAGATGGACTTCTGCTTCTTTGATGCAATTTCCCTTTTGATTACTAATGAGAAGGCATTGCAAAAGAAAAGGGAGAGAGAGGTTATTGAACAACCAGGGCAAAACATCCACCACTAATTATCTGAAAGCCCAGAGATCCAGTATCCTGATTAGCCCAGGCCTGGAAAAAGCACAGAGTTAAACTGGACATTTACTCTTTAATTAGAGGGCAAAAGGATGACTGCCTTCTCCACGGCCTGGGGAGTGACACTTCAACTTGGCTGATCCTTGAGCAGAAAAGCAATTTAAAAGACAAAGAAGTGCCCACTTAGGGTCTATGAACAGAGCGTGGAAATGTTCTAGGGAGGAAGACAGACCTGGCTTTTTACAGATTTTATCTCTTCACCAATTTAGTCTCTTGCTGAGATAGAAACAAAAAGAGCAGCTTACAAAATTATATATGCAGTAATATCTCAACTACTTGAAAATGCACACCGAAGGAAAAAGAAGAAACACAGCAAATTACGAACTATAGAAATCTTGGAGTGTTTTATTCCCTTCTTTTTAATACATTTGCATTTTTCAAGTTTTCTATAATGGGCATATATTGTTAGTAATTTATCGTGAATGATTTAATGAGAATGAATGTTTATAATGCACATGACACCATGTCAAGAAAAAAATTCACGTATTATTTTATTTTAATGAAATAGAACCAATAAATAAGAATCAGAAAAAAGAACCAGTAAAAGATGTATTATCTCCTCCATTAGACAACTCACCTAAGATCACTTAGCAGTACACGGCAGTCAGATTCAAACCCAACTCTGTGTAATTTCATTGTCTCCATTACATTGTTTTCATAAACAGAAAGGGAGGAGCTATTCTAAAAATAGTATCTGAGATACTAAAAATAATAGGATAAAATTGTGTGAAATAAGCTTCCTAAAATGCAAATAAAAATAATGAAGACATCTGGAGAGGATAAAAATCTGTAAAAAAAAATACTTTATCTCAGATTTATATACAACATCAGTTACCTGTTTCAGTATGTAAATGCATATAACCAGCCACAGCATCTGAAACGGTGCCTGGAAACCAGAGGCCATTATGGGCAGATTCCACAGCTCTTTGAGAGAGGCCAGCACTGTAATCTGGCCCTAGGTCCATCTCTCCACGTACAAAGTTTTATGACCTCCATCAGTTGGCTTGTTCTTTCTGAGAGTCTATGTTTTCATTTGCTGGTCCATCTGTCCATTAATTCAACAAATACTTCTTCTGTGCCTAAGATGCCAGTCATTATGCTAGACCCTGGAGGTAAGGGTAGTGAATAAAAGCAGGGTCTTAGTCCTCAGGGAGCTCCGCACCTCACCTCTGAATAAAGACAACAGTACTGACCTCAGTCAAGTTGTTGCAAGGCCTTCTTGAAAGAATGCAAAGCAGCTGACTCAGCGCTTGACACTTGGAAGGCACTCAACACTTTACCACTGCCATAATCTCAGTCTTCCCAGCTACAGAATGGAATTTATCTTTCCCACTTGGCTGAGAATAAGAGTATTGATCTCCAGAATCCTTTAATAATTCATCTGCCCCTGTCTAGAAAACACTATGGTTTTTAAATGATGCTTCAGAGACTGGAGGATCAACGGACAAGATGAAAATTTAGACATTTTACTTGAGGTCTCTGATAGATTCAATTCCATTTACTTTTCTACTGCTTTCGTTTAGACTATCAAAATTCACAATACTGTATTTAACATCCCCAATGTAAAAATCGATAGTTCACTGTTGAAAGCTCTATGAATATTTGTGTAGGCAAATTCTTACGATCTTAGCTTTCATGATTTAAGAAGTTATGGGAAAAGTGTGTAAGAACGACGTCAACCAGGTTTAGGCACAGTCTATATTTTACGAACACAGTATGAGAGAGTCTGTATCAAGGGATTTGCATGGCTTTTCCCTAAGACTCCATGCATGCTTTCTAGTACAGTTAGACATCTTCTCCATGAGAACTGAAGCAGCTTACCAAGTTATACCAGTAAGTGTCAAGACCTCAGTGTGAACCCAATCATCTGACTCCCCAATTTAACCTTGTCTGGTAACAACACCCTTGTGCTCCAGGAACAGGGAATTCATCCCAAAGCAGCTTATTTCTTCTTTTAAAAGCTCTTACAACTCACAGAATTCCTCCTAACACTTAGCTGAGATCTAGCTGGCCCTAGCTGCATGCTTCAGTTCAATTAGTTAATCTAATTCCGCTTTTGCCTGAAAGCTCTTCAGATACCTGGAAACACCTTTCATGTCTCCCCTTCTCCCTCTCCACCAACTTTTCTTTCTGCAATATGCAATAATCCCATTTTTTCTACTGCTCTTTAAATCACATTGTTTTAATGTCCCCATCCTCTTCCTATTGGGTTCCAATAATCACAGTCTCATTTGTTTACATCACTTTTGAGAAAACTAAATACAATACCACAGGTGTGATCTGAAGAGCTGAATTTCATTATTGCCATCCTTGTCCTACATATTACGCTTCTATTTATGTAGCTCAATAGCAAATTCGCCATTTCACCGTTTTATTCCAGCTACTAGGTGCTGACTCACGTAGTATTTGCTATAATTATGATAAGGCCTCTAGGTCTTCCTTCCATGCACAACCATGATGAATTTGCATTGGTGGCTTCCTGTATCTGTGACTTGTTTTCATGATTTTTTTCCCACATTAAGCTATGTCTCTTAGATTGGGAAGGCTGACATGAAAGGCCAAGGCTTTTTTTATTCACGACTGTCATTTAATGGATTCCCTCTCCCACACAGTCCCATTGAAATGTCCTCCCAAGACGTTGAGTAAAAATATTGACCAAAGGAAGAAAATAAGAGTTTGAAATATCTCTCTTACCCCCACAGACTTCTTTCTGGCTTGACATCAATTCACACATTAGTAGCTGGAAGGTGGGATCCGTGTAACCACTTGGGAATTCCCCTACTGGCTGTAGTCTCAGGCCCACGTGGCTCCTCCAGGATTCTCTTCAAGGAGTCCAGGAAAGACCATAACATGTGACACGTGCTTTGCTGACATGAGACCCTCTTGGTCTTCCGTGTGCCCTTCCCTGCAGGAGGACAGCCGGCACCTGCTGGCTATCTTCTCTTACAGGATATACAAAGTCCTTGGCTTCCTTCTTGTTTTCTTTCTTTACCCTGGAAGGACTCTTCTCACCAAATGTGCATCTTAATGCTGCTGAAGTTCAATACTTTCCTGCTTTCCAGATGGGACCAGCCTCGTGGCCTA
Source organism: Galagoides demidoff (assembly GCA_963574575.1). Lineage (NCBI taxonomy): Eukaryota > Metazoa > Chordata > Mammalia > Primates > Galagidae > Galagoides > Galagoides demidoff. The sequence goes on from CAUYQV010063821.1 coordinate 23,649, forward strand.
CAACCTGTGTGCAGCACCCAACTCCCACGGGCCCCGAGCCAGATTAATGCTCCAAGCCCACCAGTTTGAAATGCTTAATAATTTCCCTTATTTACTCAATTTCTAGTTTATTTAAATATAGGATGACATTAAATTATAAATTAAAAATATTAGCGTAAGGCGAGATTACGACTACAGACGAGAGGCTGGGCTGGGTGGTTCACGCCTGTGATACTGGCACTCTGAGAGGCCGAGGCCGGCAGATTGCCTGAACTCAGGAGTGAGATCAGCCTGAGAAAAGCAAGACCCCATCTCTACCAAAAATAGAAAAACTAGCTGGGCATTGTTGTGGGGGCCTATAGTCCCAGCGACTTGGGAGGCTGACACAAGAGGATCCCTTGAGCTCAAGAGTTTGAAGTTACTTTGGTTATGACACCATGGCACTCTTCCCAGGTGACAAAGTGAGACTTTGTCTCAAAATAAATAAATAAATAAGGAAAGCTTTATATTTTAGTATCTTTAATGTCAATATTTTCTTGCCTTTTGAACAAGGGTCCCCATACTTTCTACACTGAGCCTGCAAGTAATGTGGTTGGCCCTGATTCCAGGGTGGAGCTTTATAAATACTTAACAACGGGTACAGGCTGGGCTCCACACAACAGACACCTAGCCAATCAGAAATTGCTACCAACAGATATGTAGAGTCACAGCACACCAGCTGAATACGGGCATGCCGCTTTCTGTGACACTGGCATGGTCACCTGTGAAGCGCGTGACACGTGCTGACCCTGTCAACCTTACTTGCTTTCCCCAACATCACCAATCTCCAGACTGCCACACTACCTCCAACCATCTTTGTTCATTCCTTGTTCTGAACTTGAAAACACACAAAAAATCCATTATTTCCGAAGAAAGCTTGAAATGCAAATCCCATCAGAACCTTGTAAAAGTTATGGAAATGATTAGCTGACTTCTCACCTCCCACAGAGACCGCACCAATATGGGGCCTATTACGTTGTCACTTATTAACTTCGTGCTTTGAAAGACGTCTGGTGGAAGGCGCTTTGGGTGCCAGATGCTTTTCTGAAGGCAAAGGAAGGGAGTGACGAGCAGAAACGTCTTCACGCCTCAGCCACCTGACGTCGTCCACAGAGCTTCCCCTTCCAGAAGTGCCTCTGCTGTGGACGCTCTTGCTTGTACAGATTTGGGGACTTTTCACTGCAAAGCAATCCTAAGAAGGAAATTCTCTGATTCTTTTTCTTTCTGAAGTGAAGAAAAATCAGTTCTTTCAGAGCTCGCCCCCAGCAGAAGTTTAAATATAATTCTCAGTCTCCGTGTCTGTTTCATCCTGCCAACCCCACAGCTATAATCGTCCCAAAGGTGGCAGCTTGTGAGCTCTGACATGGGAATGCCCCAGACCATCCCGAGAAGGACCTGGGTGGGGTTCTAAGGAAAGACATGCTAACTGCCAGCACGATCAGTCCAAGGCATTTGCTGGGAGAACTCACATACAGAGGGCTGCAGAAATCCTTGCCACAGACTTCGAGAGAAAGCCAGCGCTGTGCTGGGTACGCCTGCAGTGACGGGTTCGAAGATTGTACAAGAGTTTAAAGGCATTTGGCTCAGGGCACAGCCAGTTTCTCTCACTTTGGGGGGAAATAATCTAGATATCTTTATCAGTGCCTGGGAATGTTCAAGGACTCTGTTTAGATTCAAGCCTGCTAGGAAAATCTGCGGCTAGCTCGGTCACAGAGCAGTCAAGGCACCGTGACTTTTGGAAAAATGAGGGGGCGGCGGAACCAGGCGACCCTACCATCCACCCCTCTGGATGGCTGAATATAGGCTCTTAACAATCTCATCCACCCACCCCTTCTGCAGCATTTCGTTAGCTAGCAGGAAAAGGCAAATGCCTGCAAGGCCCTTTTCGCTCAGCAAATAAAACCCAGTAAATGTGTGGGTGACAAGATCTGAAATCACGGTTCCCAAGAGGTTTACCAGCAGAGCTTTCCACCAAGGATGCCCCTCCTGAAAACCATGATTTTATGGTAAACCATCCGGAGTCATCTCCCTTGCAGTCAATTAGCTGTAATTGCTTTTGTAAATGAGGGATGGATTGATTAACTTGGCTTCTTTGTCTGGGAAATAGACACAACACTCGGTTTTTAAAAGGGCACAGATTCCCCCTTGGGCAGCTGTCAGCCTGTCTAGCGACATTGAGTTCTGCAGGACCGCTTTTCTAGTCACAGCTGTTCCCATGTTCAAGGCCTCCAGACCACGCCAGTTGCTGGTCAGAGCTGTAGGGGCAAATCTCTGAAGGGTCCCACTCTCTGCCTGAGGCGCAGACACAGTGGGTGAGGAATCTCAGCAAACAACCGCTATTCCACGGCTCCTCCGGAAGGGCTCACTGAGGGGACAGGGATGGCGCCACAGGCTCTTGAGCACACATTTTCTTTGCCCCCCTCCCCACCTTTCCCTCTCTTTTCTTTTTTTCCTCTATCTCTCCACTGCCAGCAGGCAGGACTTGGAGCTGCCACTGCCCAGAGCTTCCCCAGCGGCAGGACTGAGGCTGGGGGGGCTCCCTGGCGAGCCCCTCTTCTTCCCTTACTCCCCACCCCACCTGGGTAACCAACAGAGTGGGGGCATTTGCATGCCATATTGTCATTCCTCCTCTAACTAGCATGCCTTGCTTTTGGCCACCAGCCTAGTCTCTGTTGACAGCAGGGTCGACCACCACGGAGGTCAGTCAGTACCTGAAAATAAGTCCCGGGTTTCCTTGCTGACCCTACAGAGTTCTAAATCCTCCATCCGTCTAGCCAAGCCTGCCACTGCTTGGGAACATCTTCGTACTCCCGGGGGCAGCCACAGGCATCAGGCCAGAGGCCCACTGAGCCCTACACTGACCCTTGTGGCCTTCCCGGGTCCTCCCCGGCTCTTCCTCTCTTCCCCAAACCATTTCTTTGTGATTTTACTGGCTAGGCCAAATGATTTGTCCTGCCAAATCTATGGCTGGAATCACCCCCAAATGCAGCAGCAGAGGAATTCTGAGTTGGGGCTGGCGTGGAGTCCAAAGAAAGAACTTGTAAATGCCAGATGATCATTGAAAAGCATTTTTGGAATGTGCTTACAGAAATCTTCCCGCAGACAGTAAGAGAAAAGGGGTTCTCTGCTGGGTATGCCTGCAGCGAGGGGCCTGAGCATGGAGCTTGTATGAGGGTTTAAGGAGTTGGGCTCAGCACTGGGGCCAGTTTCTTTCAATGTATTGGCACCAACCCAGACACCTTCATCAGTACCTGGGAATGTTCGAGGACGCTGTTTGGGGTCCAGCCTACTGGCTGGGTCACAAAAGTCACTCCTGATTTTCAACCAGGACTCAGGACAAAAATGGAGGGTAGGGAATGCCAGGGGATCCTACCATGCAAGTTATTTCCTCACCCGCCAATAAATCCCTACTTGCTAGCTCAGGTTTCCAGTGACAGTCGCCAGAAAATCAAACTACTATCACTCTTTAGGACATTCTCAACCGTGACATTTCCTTCCTTCTTCCTAAAATATCCTCCCCTTCTCTCTTCTGTATCTCTCATTTGTCTCCAAGATTTTAGTTTAGGTCCCATTTCTCTGTGAAATTTTCCTCCTTCCCACTACAAAGTTTCCTGCATTATAGTCTTCAGATTTTCCATTCCATATATTCCATGCCATATATGTCTTAAAAAAAAAAGATCAGTGTATCTGTTTCACCTTTAGAGACCATCCGTGGTTCAAGTGCAGTGAAGGCTGATTAGTCTTATACATCTGTGAACCACTAACAGCGATTCAATGTGGCAGAAGGAACATTGGCTCTGGCTTGAAATCCTACTTTTTCTACTTTCTCATACATGATCTTTGAGAATCCTTTCATCTTGACAAACATGTAGATGTATCTGTGAAATGATAATAACATACAGCTGGTAGATGTGCTATCAGTGTGAAATTCTCCTTTGATCAGCTAGCACAACGCTCGGCACAGACTCAGCGCTCACTGATTCATGGCTATTGATAGTGAATAGAATTCAACCGCTACTTCCTTGATTTTTCATCACTTCATTTCAACTTCGTACTACAAATAGGTAGTATATTCTACCACCAATCATTTTGTGAAAGATAATGTATATATAGCTTGTGATTCTTAGCAAAGCTGTTGAAGAGAATAATATTTATTAATAACATACAGAGCACATTGGTGGGAAGCAAAATGAAAACACTTGCTCGGGAGATTGGGAATGGATGTGTGGGTGTGGCAAGCAGAGGCCAGTATGGGCCAGGGTATGGAGAATGACCTCACGATCTCTAAGTCTCTATAGCTAGAAAGATATAAAAAGTCTGTGTTTCTTCTGAGGATCCCTTGAGGAATATCCCGACTGTCCCATTTGTGTGGCCCAGGCATTTTAAATCCCTACTGACCGGGAGCAGATTAAAAGTTACAGGACACCGCTGAGATTTATGTGACAGCCTCATGCATCATCTTTCTCACCTCAGTGACCTTAGTCCCCTGAATGCCATCTTTTGCAAAGTGCATCAACATTGGAGCATTTAACAAGTTGTCTTTATTTTGCTTATTTTTCTAAAATCCTGCTCTGCAAACTTTTTAGGCCTTTCAGCTCCAGAAATTATGTCTCAGGGATATATAAAAGTGTCAATGTTAGCAGGCAGTCCGATGATGCATGGCACGCTCCGTGGTAGAGCAAAGGCGATGGAGAAGGTAACGCTTTGAATCAAACACTGACAGGAGGCCAAAAACCACGGCATGTAATTCATTCTCCAACGGAATAGGTTACGAGTGAGGCATACATCAGATGCATGGCACACATCAGGAGAGCCAAGCCAGAGGTGAGAACTTAAAGATTCTCAGCATTGTTTTCATGTTACCCAAATAGAAGTTTTGAACTAAATATATATTGCATGTATGTTTGGGAGGCTAAGGGGCAAGAATAGGAAGCATGCTACTTCCTCACTTGGCTAGTTCCTATTTATCTTTAAGAGCTCAACTCAGCTATGACCTTCTTCAAGAAGCGTTCTGTGATTCCACCACCCCACCACCTCACAACTGCTACCACCAGCTCTGTCCCTATCCCCACCAGCTCAGCACTATCACTGCCTCTGCCACTCATGGCCCCCATCACTGCAGCCCGATCTCCTAGGTAACCCAGGGTGTGCCTTTCTCAAGGCAATGTCACACCTAATCATTACTTGTTACTCTCTCACCAGACTTTTATTTTACAGTCAAGGATTCCTTTTGTTTATCTGGTATCCCCACTGCCTAATAAAGAACATGCCCTACACTAAGTACTCGACAGATGTTTGCCGAATGAATGAACAAACCTAAAAACGGAATTACTTCTCAGAACTGTTTGCATTAGGGAGTTGTCCTCTTTATAACAAATTATATCCAGATTTTCAACTTCCTTATTTCTCTCCAGCCACCAAGGAACACTTAAGGAGCAATTTATTGAATGACACCCTAGTGACCAGAAACAGGTAATGTGGCTAATTCCAAAAGTAATTTCCAGGCAGAGTTTACTCATGGAAAAAATATGGCTAAACACTTCCTAAGACTGCAGGATGGGGAGCTGTAAATTAATTCAGCAGGTTGCATTTTTCCAGACTCTTGGAGAAATCAATATATGGACAGTGTCACCTGTTGGAAGGCAATTCTGAAAATCTGCTGTAAAAAAAAAAAAAAAAATCCTATTCCCTCATTACCTTTATTTATGAGTTAAGTGGATTTTTATACATGGAAATTCATGTTTGGCCCTCATACTGATGATCAATCACTTACAAGCGATCTTTGAACAACAAGAGGAGAAAACTTGGAATTATTTGGTTTATTTTTAAAACTTGCTCCTTTTCTTTATGAGACTTACATATTCTTACAAGATGAAGGGACAAAGAAAAAGGATGAGTGAAGGCAGAGAGAGCAACAGAAAACAGCTTTAAAATACATACTATATTTAAATACCACCATCCTATCAGTCATTATTTCCAAAAACAGAAGTAATTTCGGAGTCTATAACTTCTAGTAACATGAAACTCACTTACTCTATCTGGTCTGAATTCTGCCACTAATGTGACATTAAGGATGTGAGTTGAACTTCTGTTCTTGTTTCTATAAGCCTGGAGGCTTGTTTCATGTTCTGTAATTTTATAAAACTCTACCAGTCAGTACCATGTCTTCCCGGTATTAACTCTCTGACTTTCTCAATGAGAAAACTAAACCATGTTTTGTTGTTTTTTGTTTTTTTTTTTTTTTGAGACGGAGCCTCAAGCTGTCCCCCTGGGTAGAGTGCCATGGCATCACAGCTCATAGCAACCTCCAACTCCTGGGCTCAAGCGAGTCTCCTGCCTCCACCTCCCAAGTAGCTGGGACCGCAGGCGCCTGCCACAATGCCCGGCCATTTTTTGGTTGCAGCCATCATTGTTGTTTGGCGGGCCTGGGCTGGGGATTCGAACCCACCACCTTAGGTGTACGTGGCTGGCGCCTTAGCCGATTGAGCCACAGGCGCCGAGCCAAAACTAAACCATGTTAAGAGGAATAGTACTGCAAATGGCCCCCCACTTGCAGATCTCAGTATTTATTTTTAAACTTACAAAGTAAAACAGAAATTGCTTTATTTTGCTGCCCAAAGTCAAGGACAGTTACAGGCACAATAACTATGCTTGAATTTTAAGGCCTTTCTCAATCAAATTCCCTCAGGGATTAATGTTGATCTTTGTCCAACAATTCAACATCTTACAACAAAAAGAAAACAAGACAGAGAGTTGAATGGCTCTCCTGGCTGTGTTGGGTCCTACACTTTAAATCCGTAAGCTCCCAGAGAACGGGTAAACACGGAACACCCTTCCCATCCTCCAGTTCCCACTCCAGCCTTCCTCCCACTGCAGAGCAGTGAACCTCCAGGAAGGTGAGGGGAAGTGTGGCAAAGAGGAAAGGGAAGGCTGATTTGAATGAAGTATGCTAGGTCACCATTGTTGTCTATTTTCTTTATTATGTTTTTGCTTTTCTAAGTAATATTATTAGTAAAACTTGTTTTATTAAGTTCCAGCCTACTTCAACTAACAGAGCTTCTTGCCCTCATAAAAAGAACCCAGAGCAGAAGCACATCCCAGAACTCAGGAGTAGAACGTGTGACTCTGGGAGCCAAACTGGCAGAGAGAGGGGTGAAGCTGGGCCTAAAATAGGCCTCATGTTCACTGTTTCCTTCCCACTGGGTGGTCCCTTGTATATCTGCTCCTTCAAAGTCAACTTCTACAATACAGTAATTTGAAGCCCTAACCCGATAGTCTTTCTTTTAAGAACAGAGCATAGGTCATTTATAGTTAGTAAAATAACACACATTTGATCTTATTCCTTCCAACTTTCCTTATGTTCATTACTAATTTTTATTCCTATTGCCTTCTTTCCCATTCTTTTCTTTCCTAATAAAATTACTATTCATTCTACTTTATCCTTTAGTAATTTGACATTTCTTCCATATTTTCCTTTAAGGAGTATTTTTCATTTGTCTGCACGCCTAATCAGACGCATTGGTCTCTAGGGACATTCACAAGAAACCTAAAAACATGTTCTGTTTTCCCTCCCCCCTACCCCCATCCTAGTGATACTTTCACATTTCACCCCTGGCCCATCAGACTCTCCAGATGTTTTCACCCTGGCCCCTCCCACCCAATCCTTGCCTTTGTTAAGATGGTTTGTTGCCTTATAGCACTTTTTGTTTCTATTATAACTTTTCTTGTGGTAAGTTCCTTCTATTTCCGGAACCCCCAATCCGGCTCTTATATGTTTCCAGACAACCTATTATTTTCTATTTAATAAATAATTTGATCTTCTCTCTCCTTCATTGTCCTCTTTTAGTTTCTGATACGGTTCATTTCTTGTTTGATTAGAACCTTTTAATAAGAGACAGGACATATAGACAATAGCAAGGCTCCAGGCCAAACCTTGTTTCTTAATATGGGCTTGTCATACCTGATTAAATGAGATTTATTCTTCATGTGACACTCAGTTGCAAAATCAATCTGTCCAGTGATAGTCTGGTAAAAATGAGGACAGATCCTTACCGAGCCTGTGCAAATGATTTTATGGCTGATGGAGAAGAACGCTAAGTAGAAGTATTTCTGATTTCTGAAAGGCCGATGAGAATCAGATGTCATTAAAATGCTTTATTTCAGGTTTAAAAAGTGAGGTTTACTACATTGAGAGTTAGTGATAGCTCAGGAAGGAAGGGAAAGAGCTTCCTCATATGCCCGTTAAAAATGGAACTCTGAAAACAGCACCAATATTTCAAATACATAACCATAATTTAATTTCCCTTATCAGTTCATTAGTTGTATGTAATTCATTCTTGTTCCACCGGGTCTTGGGCCAAAGAGTCTGCTTTCTGCCTTTGTCAAGTATACCTGTCTTAACACTGAAAAGAGCTAGAATTCCCCACTCAGCCGGTTAGTAAAGTCTAAGAGTCGTGTGAGCTATGGGAGCTCTGAAGTACATATCCAAGGGTCTATTCTTGAACTATGAACAGTTTAGAGCCATAGTCCCCAACCTTTGTGGCATCAGGGAAGGGTTTCATGGAAGACAATTTTCCACAGACCTTGGGTTTGGGGAGATGGTCTCGGGATAACTGGATGGAGCACATTACATTTACTGTGCACTTTATTTCTTTTTTTTTTATTAATTATTTATTTATTTTTAGAGACAGAGTCTCACTCTATCACCCTCGGTAGAGTGCTGTAACACTCACAGCAACCTCCAGCTCTTGGGCTTCAGTGATTCTCTCTTGGCTCAGCCTCCCGAGTACCTGGGACTACAGGTGCCCACCACAACGCCCAGCTATTATTTGTTGCAGTTTGGCCCCGGCCGGGTTCGAACCCGCCACCTTCCATATATGGGCCGGCGCCCTACTCACTGAGCCACAGGCACCGCCCTGTGCACTTTATTTCTATTATTATTACAATGTGATGTCTAATTAAATAGTTATACGACTCATCATAACGCAGTCTGTGAGAGCCCTGAGAGAGTTTCCCTGCACCTAAACTGTCCTGGCTCTAGTATCACCTCTCAGCTCAACCTCAGCTCATCAGGCGTGAGCTTCTCTTAAGCTGCACCCGATCTAGATCCAGCAGGAGCAATTCACTGTAGGGTTCCCGCTGCCATGACAACCAAATGACACTGCTGGTCTGACCCGAGGCGGCCTCAGCTAGTGATGCGAGCGATGGGGAGCGGCTGCAAGAACAGATGAAGTTTCACGACAGGTGCTCACCCCGGACTGTGCAGCCTGGTCTCGTCTGTGGCCCGGGGTTTGGGGACGGCAGTTTTAGAGTACCAGATAAAGCCCATTCCATGAGGACTGAAATGGCCCTTTTAAAAAAATACATTACTCTCATCTGTAGCTTTTAAAAGCGCCTACAGACAAATGCCGAAGGGAAGCAGAAACTTGTTTAATAATGAAACAATGATTGCGGTCAATTTATTATAGTGACCAAGAGCATCGGAATGAAGGAAAATAATATTCTCTATTGGGATATAGTACATAACTATTTCATAAGGGTGTGATCAATGTTTCCCCTGAGGACCCATCTCAAAAGGCCTTCCCATAAAATGAGCAATTTCTGAAATATTTATATTAATAACATTTTACCTATACAAGCTTCACAAGGAAAGATTGAGCATGTCTTCTGATTTGACGATTCCCCCCATGTAGTTCTTACGGGGTGTCAAGATAATTATGAAAAATAGAGCAAACCAAACATTTATTTCTAGCATTCCTCTTTATAAGCTGAAGTAATAAATCTCTGTGATTTTCCAGGGGACCTCTGGTAACTCACAAAGGTAATTTAAGATGTAAAAAACATACATTCACTATTTTTTTTTCTATTTGGGGGCTCTGAATTTGGGAATGAAAAATCAGAAGTGTTATTGGAGGTTATTTGATTAACAGGATCACAGATGCAGACAAATAGTACTCGGTTGTCTATTTAAACGAAGTGATAATAAATTATTTAAAAAATTAAAGACGGTAACACAATTCTAAGAAACTACAGTTTTTTCACAAGTGAGGAACTTTTGTGCTTTACTTTTGCTTTTTCAAAAACAATTAATATAAAAGTAAACAGAGAGAGGAGAAAATTATTCTGGTGAAAATTGGTATCTCTGTGACCTGAATAGATTTCCAAAAAAAAGGTGCAGATAACATTTTGCAGATTAATTTATCATTTTAACAGAGAGAAAGTTACCTTCTAGTTTTTTGGTAGTATATTTGGCAGTAAAAGATTTACAAGCCCCTCTTTGTCCCTTAAATGAGCTGGTGAATCCATGCATTAAAACCAAACAAACTTGGCCAAAATTTTAATACATTTCACAACTTCTTTTCTGTTTCAGTTATTTTAATTTAAGGCAAAGAAAATTCAGTGTTCTCTAAGCCTCATAACTTTCTATACATAATCAGATTTTGTCCTTCACTGTTATCTGAGAGATAGTCTGAGAGGTAACTGACACTGTAACGTAGGATAAAGTCACTGTCGCTTTTTCCTTGAAAATAAAAAGCACATATACAATTGTATTTCCTCTCCCCATGGCTCTTAGTAGAGTCTCAAGCAGTCAGATTAATTATAGCTTTTAACTAAAATAATAACTTCCATTTCACAGAGAAAATTAGAAAATTGACAGGTGTATCATAATTAACAGTTTTTATCTGTCAACAAAACCAAAATGAACACCAATAACAAAATGTTCACCTTTATAAGGGAGCAAAAATAAAACCTTCATTAACATGACTAGCTCAAAAATATAAAAACTCTATAATGTATCAAAACCAGATGCAAAAGTCTATGAAATATAAATTATGTTTAATAATCCAGGTTTCAGTATCGATACTACTTGTACATTATCTCAGTCTATTGATTATCCTTTGATTATCATAATTTGGGAAATTCTAATGTTTTAAGTTTGCCTAAGAATGTGGGAAATTATATTCAAACTGATGCATTCCAAAATTACGTCTAGAAAAATGTTTGTCAGAATTATGAAGACAAATTTGCATTTTTATAATCACAAGCATTATATCATAATCATAAGCAATATAACTGTAAAGTTAGTTTATTTGATCAGTAAGACAATATAAGGAGGTTAGGACATTTGTATATTAATTAATCTTCTTAAGAGGATATACTCAAATAATGTTTAAAAAACAAACAAAAAGCATGTTGTATTATACTGAACACTGATAAAGAAAATTATTAAGCCAGACTGATTTGTACAAAGATTCTCCTTAATTATAAGGGCCTGGAATCTCTATATATTTCTCAGATAGTTACTGTAAGAAGAAATTTTTTTTCCTGCATTTAAAGTATTAACAGATTCATAGTTTCTTCACTTTTTGTGAATTCTGGGAACATAGCAAAGCCCTCATAGTTGACCTTCATTACCTCCCTACACTAACCACCTCCTTAAGTTGACCTAATTTTCATAGACCAGACACACACCACAGTACAGCAGGTCTAAGTGTGTTGGTCACCTCTGTACATTAACTAGTTTGTTACAATCCCTTCGGTGGTCAACTTAAAGAGGTTCTACTGTATTTTATTTATTCCCAGAATAAACACTTTTTATTTTTTAAAAACCCATCAGAACAGATCCCTTTTCATTTAATAGACATTCTATCTAATTTTTAATACCTTTCAGAAGTAACAAGTACTCTGCCTACAACAGGTTAAAGGCTGCCTACAACGGGTTAAAGGCTTTTTGAATTACAAACATAGAAACTTAGGCCGGTTGTACAACTTCAACTGTAGGCCAAAAGCAAACATGGAAACATAAAAACTCACCAGTCTAGATCTCAAGAGCTGTTATTCTTCCCAGTGGTCACAAAATATTTTTTGATCGATTTGAGTGCACAAGTAGGCAAACAGGAAAAGATTAACAAATCAAATTCTGTCCTGTCTCACCCTTCAGAGACTAGATCTCCACAAAGATCTTGACAAAGATCAACACGGTCAGAACATAAAACAAAACTCCCACCCTTGCTGCCACCATTGGGAATGATCCTATTGACCATTCAGGAACCAGAAGAAGTAAAAGCACAAAATCAATACAGCGAGAGAAGGGTAAAAAATGATAGGTAAACTGAGCATCAGCAAAGCTAAACTTCTGTTGCTGCTTGAGATTTCCCACACGGGGCAGGAAAAGCGGTCCGTCCTTGAGCACAAGCAGCCTGTGAGGTGCACTCCTGACAATGCAGCTTCTTCAACAGAGTGCACTTGGGTATTCTAGTGGCTCATCCCCAAATCTCAAAAAAAGCATTTTCAAAAAGATAAAACCTTGATTCTCATGAAATATAAAATGAACACTTTTCAGGAATTTTCTTTATCCCACGAAAGAATGAAGAACCCAGTAAAACGCTAATAAAAAGTTTAAAGAGGATTCAAGAAGGTAGGTGTATACCGGTGATTTAATAGAGGAATGTTAAAATAAAAATACTGGGTTAGACACAAAACTGTTTCATGTCTTGAGGGCCACGAGCCGTAGCCACTGGAGTTAGCTTTCCTACCAAACAAAGAAAAAGTATTTTTTTTGAGACAGAGTCTTATTCTACTGCCCTGGGTAGAATGAAACTGGGTAGTGGTGTGGGTTTATAGCTCACAGCAACCTTAACCTCTTAGACTCAAGAGATGTTCTTGCCTCAGCCTCCCAAGTAGCTGGGACTACAGGCACCAGCCACAATACCCAGCTAGTTTTTCTATTTTTAGTAGAGACGGGGGATGTGGGGGGTCTCACTCTTGCTCAGGCTGGTCTTGAATTCTTAAGCTCAAGCAATCCACCTGCCTCGGCCTTCCAGAGGGCTAGGCATGAGCCACCACACCCAGCTGCACTAAACAAAAATTATTTTCAATTCTATTAGACAAAAAAAAAAAAATCTAGACATTAATCTCTACCACCACAGACTTGTAAAATACCTCAGTCAATAGAAAGTCAAGCCCAGACCTTCACAGAAAACAGTCTCTGCTACCTATTCCCAACTTTTGGAGCACTGTTTTCTGGCAGAGCTTGAGAGCTCTTAACATCTATGTTTCTATGCACCCTACTGGAACCTGGTGAGTCTTTCAGAATCTAGATGTAGATCAAATCAGGGACATTTCCTGCTATTATTTCGTTATTGACTTTCTTTCTTCAGTTCCTCTTTCTCCTTCTGGAATTCCTACATTGAATATAGGGAGAACTATGGAGCCAACCTTACCTTTTCTCTAATGATTTCTACCTCTTAATATTTTTTCCAAAATTTTTATTTCAAAAGTGACCTTCCACTTCTTCAAGTCACCCTCTGAATTCGTAAAACACAAAGTACTTTCATTACGGTAAGTCTTATTGGTGCTATACTTAAATCTCTTTAAATGCTCTGATTATTTGGTTTTTTGCTTGTTATCTTCTGCTTCCCCCCGCAACTCTGTTTCACCAAGTGTGTAGTCTACTTGTACTCACTACTTGCCTGTCTGCTGCTGAGTCCTTTAGATAAGTTGTAGTGTTGTTGTTGTTGACTTATCAGAGCTCTGGTCTGACAGTCTCCCTGCCTCCTGCTTAGGAAGACTCAGGCCTCTCACATTCAGATGATTCTTGGCCTGTTGTATCTTCTCCCACTCTGGGCAAGGTGCGGTTGGCACAGACATCTATAGGCCAAGCCCATCCCAAAGGTTCCAGCCATCGCCCCAGTGGTCTCCAGTTGCTATCGGCCAAGGTCTTACCCAGCCCACAAAGAAAAGAGTCCCCTCACCACCACTCTTCCTCAGTCCCACCACTCATAAATCACATCAAAGGCAAGTAGATTGGAGTCGAGAGTGGAGGCAAAGGAAACCGATTTCTTTCAGAATTCTCCACCAGGTATAACTTCCAATTCTCCCTATGAAGCCCCTGGAACTTCGGCTTCTATTAGCCCCTCAGGCTGTGTGTGGCCATGGAGCAGGAAGAAGGGGCCTGAGGTTGGAAGTTGTTCTTAAAGTAAGTGGAATACATGTGAAAATGAAGCCGTGTTTCCCGAGGAAGGCTAGATGACGTCTGCATCTTCATTTAGCTTCCAGTGAGTCGTGCCTGGATGCCCCGCATTGCCAGATCTCAGGTTGGCTCAGCACTGACTTACTCTCTCTACCAGTTATTTGTCATTTCATTCGTTTATCTAGGTTCTTTATTTCTGCTGAATTTGTATATTTAAGATGGTAGGATATTTAAAGAATGGGTCAAGTCTTAAACCATACTGAACCAGAATAAAGTTCTTGGTGGAGAGGGAAAAGTTAAAACTCTGGCTTCCACAGAAAGTGGAGATTGCTTTGGATTTGTTCCCTTACGGGTCTTCTGAATTGCCTTGGTCTCTCTTTCTTCTGATAAAATAAACCTGGGACTGCCTCCGGACAGAGAGGTCTCCAGACAGGAAGGCCCAGTCCTGAACCAGCAATTCTCTAAGTTTGCCACAAGTGATTCCCTTGTCTGGCTTTGGCACATCTTGCTTGGGTTGACTTTCCTCTCCTCGCCCACTATGTGATGAAATCTACACACCACATTAGTGTGCAGGCTCAGGGGACAGACACCAAACAGGAGTTTGTCTTGGCCGCTTTGGGGTGACTGTGGTTGTTAATGTGTTTGTTACCATTTATCTCAACCACTTAGGCCTCACTGCTCTACACTAAAAACATTTGAAGGGCATATTGATATAGCTCAACTCAAAAGGAGACGAAATTGAAGTTTGGAATTAAGCCTCTGACTATTACAGTCTATCTTTACTTGACTCTTTGACACATCACCTGTGCAGAGTTAGAAGATTGATCAGTAATGACACTCTACTTAAGATAATAGACCTCACTTTATAAAGGTGGAGGATGATACACTCTTTAGGACTGCACAAGGCAGCTCTAATGCCCCTAAAAAGAGGCTTTTTAGGGCGTTTTATGGCTTCATAAAAAATAGACAAACTTGAAGCTTTGTCAATATTATTAGAATCTCGAAACAGATTCAGATTGTCCTGCCGTGTTCCAATTTGATGTCCATAATTATTCACAGATGAAGAAAATAGACCTAGCGGAAAAATTGAACACTAGCCCAATTCTGCTTTTTTCTTGTTTTTTACTTTGCTTTCTGCTTTTTTACTTGTTTACTTGTTTTTACCTTGATTGATTTGCATCTTCAATGTCTTTTTCCTGTTTCTAAAATGTAAAACCATAAAGAATACGTATGTTCTTTGGTCTTGTGGTCTTCACATTAGAATATGTTCTTGTGGTCTCAGTAACTAAAGATAACATCCCTTAGCACTTTGCTGAATTCACATTCAGTCTTACAGAGACATGTATCTAAGGAGTTGAGTCATGTCTATCCCGGATATTCATTTTCTTCAGTGAACAATGTAGAGCTAGTTTTTAATGGACATAATCAAGTTTTTCAATATTATATTTAAACTTATTTTTTTCTAAAGTCCAACAGTAGCATAAGTATCGGTTTAATATCCTTTTACTTCCTAATCTTTGCCAGTACAACCTGAGAATATGCACCTGAAGTATCAGTGACCTGTTTTTCATTCTGTCTTCTGTTATTTTTTATATCATTTGTGTACCGATTTATAACAATTACTTGTTCACGCTACACATATGTCGGGCCCTGGTGTTCACACTGTGGTTCATTAGGATCAGTCTAATTTGTAGGCCTTTACAAGTTAACTGGGTTTTTTTCCCCCTCTTGCTTAAAAACTTTAAATTGTTTTTATACTGGAAAATCACATTTTAACCAGTATATGCCTAAGGTGTCTCATTTTGCCTAGAACATTTTCCTTCATCTATGGTCTTGGGTAATTTTGCAGATTTAGAAACTCTTCTTTATACATATTTGATTATATACTTAATTATACTTTCTAGTCTATTCATTTCGCCTCATTCTCCAGGGTGCCAGTTATTCATAGCTTTATATTTTATCCCCCAAATCTACCATTTTCTTTCTTATAATTTTTTTTTGAATTATATAAAACATTCTGCACCAACTGTTCCCAAGGTGGATTTTAATTCTGCAATTGAGTTTTAATTTCTATAGCATCTTAACATGGGCAGGGTAAATTTTTTTTTATATCATTATCAACTGCCCTTTCAAATACTCCTTCATAGATATCCTTTTAGTCTGTTAAGAACCAAACCAGGTATATTTTAATTTTCTTCTTTTACCTGAACTTTTATACATATTTTTTAATAGTACTTTGTAGCACTGAGTCCCCTCTTTTACTTTATATAGGGTTTTTTAAAAAGAATCTGTTTGGTGTTTTTTCCCCTTATTTATACATCTTTGAAAAAGGAGAAATTTTAACCAGGTCTAGTGATTGCCACACAGGAGGGCAGTCTACCTTCTGTTCCTGCCAAGTGTCTCCACTCCGGGGAGGCAGCACCCCCTCTCAGGCCCTTCATTAAATGATGAGTATATGCCCTCCAGTTCCTGAAGATTCTATGAGACTTGGTTCCAATGTCAGATCCTCTACTATAATTGGAATTAATGTCTGGAAAATATGACCCTATGCAGGTATTTTTATGTGCTCCCAGAGTCAGTCTCTGTGTGTATATATGTACATATATAAGACTTAGCTATCAAACAAACATGCTTCAGGATGTACCCAGAAGGCAACAGCCCCACATTACCTCCTCCTTTTGGTGCTTTGTTTTATCCTATTTAATGTAAACTTTTAAGTTGAAATATAATATACATAGAGAAGAGTTTATGAATTTTAAACATGCAGCTTGAGGAATTTTTGCATAGTGTTTGTATCTGTGTATCCACCAACCAGATGAAAATTAAAACATTATCAGCACTCTGGACACCTCCCTATGGCTCCTTCTATTCATTAAGCTTTCCTAAAGGCAAATACTACTCTATCACTGCAGCTTATGTATTCTTGAACTTTATATGAGTGGAATTATATTTTACATATCCTTGTATATCTAGCTTCCTTTGTTCAAGATTATGTTTTTAAGATCCATCCATGTTGTAAGTTGTTCATTCTCATTTGCTCTGCGTTACTTCATTTTATGAATCCAAGATCTGACAATGAAAGATCTGTTAATGTTTTAACTTAGGTAAGGTTTCAGAACGTTAGTATATCAGTGTCTCACAGCTGTGTCCATGTCAATGTGTGGCGGTGCCTTGCCGGGTGGCATTCATTACTGTTGTGTGTTTTTGTGTGCAAGAACGTGCGAACTTGAATTTGAGGAACAAACAAATAGTCACGAATTTTTGTTAAACTTGGCAAAGGTAGAAGTGAAATCAGGGACAAGTTAATCAAAATTTATGGGGATAATGCCATGAAGAAAACAGTCCTGTACAAATGGATCAAACTTTTTCTGAAGGGAGATAAAGAATTACTGATAAAGAGAGGTCAGGGAGGTCAGTAACAAGTGGAACTGACAAAAACATCACAAAAATTCACTGAATTGTGTGCCAAAATTATTGCTGACTCTGAGAAGCAAAGCATACCAAGTAAATATCCACAGAGATACAGTTAGGAAAATCTTATCTGAAAATCTTGGCCAACAAGGCACCAGCTCAGACAGCACTGCTGTGAAGGAGGTTTTAGCCACTAAACAAATAACCGTATGGGAACACACTCCCTACTTACCTGACCTGGCCCCCAATGACATTTTCTTTACCCAAAGATAATGGAAATATTGGAAAGGAAGACATTTTGGTGACATTCAGGACATCATGTGTAATATCATGACAGGTCTGATGGCCATTCCAGAAAAAGAGTTCCAAAGTTGCTTTGTAGGGTGGACTAGGTCCTGGCATCAGTGCGTGGCTTCCCACATGGCGTACTTCAAAGGTGACCCTGGTGATATTCAGCAATGAGGTATATAGCACCTTCCTAGGATGAGTTTGTGAACTTAATTGTCAGACCCTGTATGCCACAATTTATCTACCCCTCCTCCTGTTGAAACACATCTGGACTACTAACAATCTGAAACCATCAGCAAGTCTTTTGGTGCATGTATGCTGAATCATAAGTTATGTGAAGGTATAACTTTGACAGCCTCTGCCAAGTGATTTTCTAAGTAGTATATGAAAGTTTCAGTTGCTCTAACTTTTAGTAGAATCAATTTATTTTTAACTTTTACATTCTTATAGGTGTATAGCAATATTTCACTCACATGCTTATTTATTGGCCATTTAAATATCCTCTTCTGTGAAGTGGTCTGAGCACTTTCCTATTTTCCATTGCTTTGTCTGTCTTCTCATTTGTTTGTAGAATGTCTTTAAATATGTGTGTATTATGGATATTAGTCCATCTAATGCCTTATTCTACTCTGTGGCTTACCTTCCCACTCTCTTACTCAAGATATTTAAAATTTTTTATATTAGAATAATTTCAGGCTTCAAAAAACTTACAAAAACTAGCACAGAGTTCCTATAGACTCTTTATCTAGCATCCCCTAATTTTAGCATTAACCTTTAAAAAGTTCAATCGTTGTACCCAGGAAACTAACACTGATACACACTATTACATAACCCGCCGCCTTTATTAGAAGTTCACCAATTGCCCCTTTTCTGTTGTAGGATCCGTTTCAGGAACCGACATCGCATTCAGTGGTCACAGCTCCTCAGTCTCCTCCAATCTGTGACAGCTCCTCAGTCTGTGCTTATTTTTTATGACTTTGAAACTTTTGGGGTGAGCTGCTAGTTATTTTTCAGGCTAGTTCCAATCTGTTGTTTTCTAATGATTAGACCGAGAAACACATTTTGGCAATAATACCACAGAAATGCTGCTGCGGCCTTCTCAGTGCCGATCAGGACACATCGTGTTGATATCACTTTGATTAACTGTGACTCCTGGGTGAAGGGATCATACATCTATATTTATTTCTATCTGTCCAACTGTGTACACACATACATATTTAATATCACAAATTTATATTAATACCATAAATTCATCTGATTTCTTGGTCTGCAGTCACTTTAGCTTTCTCAGATATGCACGGGACACAGATCTCTCCATCTTCCAGCTACAGGGAATGCATTTCAAAGTCCTCTTTTTTTTTTTTTAATAGAGACAGAGTCTCGCTCTGTGGCCCTCTATAGCGTGCTGTCCCATCATAGCTCACAGCAACCTCAACTCTTGGGCTCAAGTGATTCTCTTGCCTCAGCCTCCCTAGTAGCTGGGACTATAGGCGCCTGCCACAAAACCCAGCTATTTTTTTGTTTGTTTGTTTAGCAGGCCCAGGCCAGGTTTAAATCCACCAGCCCTGGTGCATGTGGTTGGCACCCTAACCAAACACTAAGTTATGGGCCCCCAGCCTTCAAACTCCTCTTGAGGCTTCCTCTCTAGATGTGGGGTTAGAAGATGGCAAACTGGCTCAGCACCCATAGCACAGTGGTTACAGCAATGGCCATATACATGGAGGTTGGCAGGTTCCAACTCAGCCCAGGGCAGTTAGGAACAATGACAGCTGCAACAACAACAAAAAAATAGCTGGGCATTGTGGAGGGCACATGTAGTCCCAGCTACTTGGGAGGCTGAGGCAAGAGAATCGCTTAAGCCCAAGAGTTTGAGGTTGCTGTGAGCTGTGATGCCACGGCACTCTGCCTAGGGTGACATAGACTTTGTCTCAAAAAAAAAAAAAGAAAAGAAAGAAAGAAAAAAGATGGCAACCCCCCTGCCCACCCCCAACCTAGGACAGCAACTTATACCATTGTCACAGTCCAGAGAAAACTCTTCACTAATCCCCTAGCAAACTGCTGAGGAGCCCAGGAGATAGTTAATACCTTCCCAGGTCCCTTTACTCTATAAATCTGCCTCTGAAGAGGCCATTTCACTCTCACTCTTTCTGTCTGAAATACTGGTGCTCAATCAAACACTGAAGCACAACAAGCCCTGGGCTGATGGTTTACATACATTCTGTAGATTTCCTTAAGATTCTCACTGGAGACAAAGGAATAGCTTGAGCTACATTAGAACACAACCAGGGTACAGTGTGGGGAGCGCTCTCCTGAATTCTGATGATGGTTAAGATTCGACACAGCAAAGGGTAAGAGTGGTCACCTTGTCCTCCTACTTCCTTGTCGGTGATACACGGATCATCCACATGACAGAATTCTCCCAGAGGCTGTCCATCTAAAGATTATTCTCATACATTCTGTGTCACTGTCTAAGCCTCTGCAACTCCCAAGATACTTCATGGGTATCTTGACAGAAGGTTAGAAAGTAAGTCAAATGTCACTGCTGGGTCATCATCTTACATCAGGTATCTTTGTGGGTATTTTAGGGGTTTGGGGGGGTTTTTTGAGTCTCACTGTGTCACCCTCAGAAGAGTGCCATGGTGTCATAGATCACAGCAACCTCGAACTCCTGGGCTCAAGAGATTCTCTTGCCTCAGCCTCCCAAGTAACTGGGACTACAGGTGCTGGCTATGTTTAAAGACGGGGATCTCACACTTGCTCAGGCTGGACTCAAACCTGTGAGCTCAGGCAATCTACCTGCCTTGGCCTCCCAGAGTGCTAGGATTACAGGCCTGAGCCACCGCACCTGGCCTGTATTTTAGGTTTTTTAAAGTTGTTTTATGTTATTTTTTTAGGAATATCTTTAGATAGAGTATAAAAAGAAGATGAAAATAACATCAAAGTTATGCATAATTAAACTTTGGTCTGATCTGGATAATTTCATTCAACCAAATAGATAGCGGCTCCAATTTCTATAAATGATTTCTTACAACTTTTAAAAGTAAAATAGTAAGAAGCTTACTTAGTCCTCCATAGGGAACAGGTCTCAATGAGTATGGGCAGTTAATTTTGGAGCACTGGGGGCTGTCGGAACTCGTAGAATCTCTGCGTGCTGGGACAGCTTACCAATCTTTGGGCTGGAGTTTTCTGAGGGTTGTAACTGAAATAGCCCCTTTCCACACAAGCAATGAGTAAGGTGGCAAAGAAAGATCCCAGCAATGATCCTGAAGCCAACAACATAGGAAAATCAAGTTTGATCTTTATCTCTCAGACTGCCTGAGTCTCTCCCCACTATCTCTCCCCACTGCTCATGGGGAGCTCAAACTTCTGTCTCCTTGATTTTTACCTTGATAGACTTTCCATTCTCTCCTTTAAGCATTTATCACCAATACAGTGGATAAAAGGAAAACTCTTCCTGAATTGAATACAGTCAGGATAGGTATATTGTCTTTCTAACTGTATTCCTACACACAAGAGCAGAGCTAAGAAGCAAGAAGCTCAGAACAGAGATGCCAAGGCATTGATGAGCTGTTTACTTCCCCACGTCCTCAATTATCACGGCCAGTGAATCCGCTATACTGATGGGATTCCAATAGCACTGTGATGATGTATTTCTTCATACGTTGATACACTGTCATTTATCATTTATTGGCCAGTTTTCAGTATCCAGTAAATTAGCAATGCTTCAAAGTCAGCCAGAATTCAATCTTCCTGTATCCATTTTGTAAATTATTAATTCATTCACTTAAATAACATCACTAACATTTACTAACCTTTAAGCACAGTTCTAGGCTTTGAAGCGATTATATTACAGTCCTTGCTTTCATAATAAAGCAGGAATAAATGTTATTTGAGTTAATGTTTATTAAATGCTGGACAAGAAACACAATAAAATGGTCCAAGGATCCAGAAATCAGGATAAGCCTGAAAAGATTAAGAAGACTTAATATCTGAGCCTGTCTCTAAGAACGAAAGACACTCGTAATAAACAGAACAGCATGGGGAAACTATATAAATGTCCAAAGAATGGCAAGTACCACAAATTGACTATATGCATAAGATACAACCAGCATAATATATAATATGGGAAAGGTAAATTTGAAAGAAATATGGTAAAACTCTGAACGCCAATCTAAAATATTTAGATTTTCCTTTGCAATCTTTCCAGCCACTAAAAAACTTTGAAATATTATTTACTTAAAAAATCCTGACTGAAGATTTTCCAGTTAGTCTGTCTTAATTCCCTATCTAAAGGAAAAAATGTTTTCAAAACCTGCACATTTAATGTCCAACAATATCAACTGGGTGATATTTAAAATAAATTGAAAGTGGTTGTTTCATTGTATGAAATTGAATTGGTTGTCTACATTACATGTTAGACAGCGCCACCTACTGGTAATATGTTGTTTCACAGCCAATTCTGCGAGGAAAAACAGAGACAAAAACAGTAGTGTTAGCAGAGTCGGACCAGCACGGGGACTACCCATGATCGCACTAAGGAGTGTAATGAATTTATTTATCTAGGGGAGGTAAAATGAAATAGCAGGGGATTGGAAGGACTCCATAATTCCTGAGGCCATCACCAAGTTCCAGCACACACCAGTATCAGCCAGTGTTTGAGACTTTCCCTGCCCATGTTCCCTCCACCTGCCAGGTAATGTCAAGTCTAAAGAGTCTTGAGCTAAGATTAGTGTCAGGGTGAAAATGCACACTTGATATTTGGTTCTTCCAGGTTCCTGGATATTAATACATGCATACCAACAAGACTAACCCCAAAGTTGAAATGTTTGTCTAGCACCCTACATTACTAAAACACATGGCGTTCTTATGGAGACATAAGAACTGCCTTAGATATATTCTCACGGAGATTCAGGTATCTACCTGAAAAAGAGACAGCATGGCAAAATGTAGTACGATGCCTTCATTCCCCTCGTGTCACTCACTGCTCTGCACCACCAGTTCAGAGCCACTGCAGCATTCTCCTACCAAATGCCAGGACCTTCTCCTCCGCTTACATGCTGAGAACAGAGTGGATGATGGTGGGGCTAGGATTAGTCCTCCCAAACACATGGGACAAGCCCATCCTGTTAGAAGAGGGTTTCTCCCACCCTGACACAGTAACCTCAATAACATTCTAATCACTTACTTTCTTGTCCACTGTCTAATATTGGCAAATTAGAAAGAAAATATTCAGTTGTTCCAATGAACAAGGAAACAGGTTCTCACACTGTGGCGCTGTGCCTCTGGTTAGCGTGGAGACCTGTCTTCACCATCGATGACTGTGACTCCAGCCTTCAGTGCAAGGTATTGTGGGCTTGAGGGGGGAAAGTAGAAATTAATGCCAGGCAGCGAGGAAGTTTGGGGTTCTCTGTTTGTCAACAGAACAGCCTCCCAGTCACAACTTCAAGCACAAGAAAAAAAAAAAGGAAAAAGAAAAGATAGTCATATTTGCTTATACGGCTTTAATTGGATACTTTCTTCACTTCAGCTTTCGGCTCAGCTTTATAATTTTAGCTCTTATTTATAGATCAGGCCACATAGCAACTTTGAATTATATTTCTATTTTGACATAAGTGTGCGGTTATAATTTACTTGCGCAAATGACAATAATTCAGCACCCCGTATTACGTCTCCTGTTATATGCCCATTACAGGACTCAATGCAAGGAAACAACCGACAGAAAACAAGCATTCCTTGTTTCCAGCACGAAGTGTGTGTGTTTCCTCTACATTTGCATTCGAAGAAAATACCCTTATGCACATCAGGTTTACATAGCTTAGATTAGATTTATATTATATAGTAGATAAAATCTGCTTCCATAATTTCCAGTTCTATTCTTGTCTACTTTGTAACCTCTCAAAACGTACAGAAGTTGGGGGAAACATCACAGAAGAAAGGGTGTTCAAATATACAGTCACCACCGGTACACATGTGGCCCAAACATTGATGGGCAATGCAAATTGGATCCCTGTTGAATCCAGAGGGATTCAGTGAAAGAGAAGCTTCAACTGCCTTTTCTTAGACACAGACAGAGAGACCTAGTGCAGGTGAAAAAACCTGAGTCTTCCCCAGGCAGCCCTGCAGCTAATGTGCCTGCTGGGACAGGCTCCCCAGTGGGCTGTGAAGAGAACAGCAGGAGAAGCGCCACAGGAAGCTGCCTACCCGCAGCTGCCCCCATGGGACTCCATCCAGTGGGTTAAGAAACCTGTCACCTCCCAAGACATAGCCTAAAGGGACTAATTCTCTTCTGGTGTCTCCTGTTTCCCCCACCTCCAGCAGCACAATGTTCCCAGTGAGAATCACAAAGGAGTAGTGACACCTTTTTGTCCACCAGTTTGTCAATTTCCTGTAGCATGAAAACCAAGCCCGATCCACATCCTCCTCTAAAATCCCAGCTGCACAACATTTTTCATAAAATTAGATAATAAACAGCTACCTGAAGTTCACGCTACATGCCTATCCCCCGTTCCACCTCACCTGGCCACATGATGGTCTGTCGACCTCCTCTATAAAACAGATAATGTAATTTGTTACTCAGTCTGGAGTTTTCTGTCTTTTGATTAATGAATTTAACCCGCTCGCATCTTACATGAAAAGAGATCTGCACATCTCGCCCTTTCATCCCATCTCAGGCTTGCTCTTTCTTATTCTTTGTCACCCCTCATTTCCTTACAGTTGCTGACTTGGTCACTTGTTTGTCATTCCCTGTCCTCATCACCCCTCCTCCTCCACTTACCTCTGTTAATTAGGAAGTTAAGCTATGTTTGTGATTTTGCTGATGATCAAGTCTATATTACTCTATTAATATGTCTAAATCAAAACGTAATTATGCCCACCACCTGAACGTTCTGCTTCACCCCTGCCTCCTGCCATGCCCCTTTCTAAGCTGAAGGTTTTGCTGAACTAGAAATTGTCCCGAGAACTTTCTTTCATGATGGTTCAGACTTAAGGACATCTCCACCTTAAGCTGGCAATCAACATCCCTAATCCTGGGGTCATGAGCCCACCTTCTTCCAGCCATCTAAGGGGAAAATATCAAAGAAAACTACTCCAGGGTTGTTCAAACTACCTCTGAGCAAATGATGACCATGTTTTTAAATTTTAAATCCTTTGCTGATCATTTTTTTGTATGATATAGATGAATGATGGGGAAAAAATGAAATAAAAAATAAAGATATTCAAAATACAAGCTCCAATGTTTTGTTATTAGATTCAATAGACATAAAAGTCAATTTCAATACATACAACCAGAATGAACATAACATGGGGAAAAACACAAACTACGTTACATTACTCACTGAAAGTTGTATTTATAGGAGATTAATGAAGAGAATCCTTGTTCTACTTGCTGCTTTTACTCATTCTGCAATCAAAACAAGTTAGGGAAGAAATAGTGGTCTCTATGCTAAATGCTGTATAGATACTTCGTACAAACACCATACATCTCAAGATCCAAAGTTTTTAGTGCTTATTATCTAAATCAGATGGAACTGGCAACAATAGAGAATAGTGGATATCGGAACAGTTTCTGTGTTTTCTTTTAATCACACTGATAGGGGAGCAAGTCTTACAGAGGCATGTTCGCAGGACTGGAATAATAGATTGTTTAAGGCATTTCGGCAAGTTCAGAATATTCACTCAGCTTTTGTCTAGAAAGGAACAAGTGACATTATGTTTGCAAAATTCAACTTCTTTTTCTCCTTATCCAATAAAAGGATCTTTATCCTTCCATCCTTATCGGTGGGTAATCACAACAATTTGTCCTACAAACTTATGATTAAACTCATATTATTTTAGTGTGATCAATCAATAAATTCATATTATTTTAATGAATGCAGATTTGGGATTTTGTACATTTTTAGATGTGAGTTTACCAATTAACTTTTAAGATATCACCCTGGATAACTTGGTTCCACTGTGCATGCCTAGTCCCTCTCCTTCCTAAGCCCTGTTCTACCAGGTAAGTCCCCTGATCACATGCTTGGATGTCATGGCAATCTCAAAAATTCTAGAAATTTCTAAATGCCTACTCTCAACTTCCATGCAAACAGGCCAGTACTGGTCTGCAGACCCGACTTTAGCAGTTTCCTAGAAGGCATTGCTGGAAGCTGGATGGAAACTAGTTTTCCTCTGAGGAGTGGAAGGAGGCTGAAAAGATCATCACCAACAGGGGAGCTTTGGGCAAAGGTCCATTGCAGGGGCTCTGTGTTCTTCCAGCCAGAAGATTCTTACCATCTGGATTCATCTGTCTGTGGTGATACACATTCTAGAGCAGCACTGTCCAAGAGAATGTTCTAGATCTGTACAATCCAATTCAGTAGCCACGAGCCAGAGATGGCTCCTGAGCACTTGAAATGTGCTTGTCAAAAGTTCATCAGGAACCAGAAATGTCCAGTGGACACGGCAGTGTTTTTTCCAGAAGACTCACAGGCTTATACTGTCTGGGCCCTAAATAAGCCACAGAAATCCTTCATTTCATGAGCCCTCCGGGCTGGTGTCGCTCACTCCGCTCTTCCCCAGCACCACAGGGCACTGGATGCCTCAGATGCTCTTCCAAGTTTGCCCCAGCAAGTTCCAATATTCCGGAAATGTTGTTCCAATATCCCAGAAATCGAAGTGGGAATGGAAACTATCAACCTTGCATATTCCAAAAGTCACCTCCAGCAACTTCTCTGAGAAAAATGTTACGTTGTTGCCCTAAACAAGGAGAACGGAAGGCTGGACAGCGGGGACCTGGGCGCAGATGCCTGCTCACCACAGCGGGGTGGGGCTGTCTGAAACTCCACCCATCCTGTGTTTCATGGTTCTCTCCCCCTCACAGCTGGACCTCAGGGGAGCACAGTCTGCCCCCTGTGCAGGTCCTCCTAGCCTTCCTCCCTTGCTCTAACTTTTTGGAATAATGTTCTGTTATTATTAACATTTTAGAACTATGAGACTTAAAGATCACCCACTCTAAGTCCCTAAATCTTACAGGTAGGTTAAAAAAAAAAAAATCACGAGAAGGACAAACAGAAGACGTGTGTACTGTTACTCCCCCATCTCGCACCCATGGCAGACACAGCGATTCAACTACAGCAATCTTCTCTACTGCACCTGGATGTGGCCTTGGAATCCTTGACAGACGTCTCCGGGCGGTCTCTTCACGTTTAATCATAGTCATGAACGGCATCACGCATTAAGCCCCTTTGCCAACCCAATGTTAAATGATGCCAAATTCGCTTGCAGTAAAGTTGGGCCCTGACCCCACGTCTGCTATCTCTTGAGCCACTGACCTTTCTACTGCCTTACAACGCTGTGCTTATGTTATAAGTCACACTTGATATTTTCTGCAAATATTCCACTTGGGGTCAAGTTTTCCCAAAAACATCTAATCATGTTGTTGTCTTTTAACTTCTTTGGAATATCTGATGCATTTACATGCTTCAAATGCAAAGCAATCTAGAGGGGCATTCTCAGAGTCACGCTCCCACCGGTCCCCAGCCGCTCCGTGCCGCCAGTTTTATTAGTTTCTTGTTTATCCTCCCAGGATTTCTTTGTGCAAATACATGCAAATCAAATATATTCTTGTTTTCTGTGCTGGTAATGCACAAAAGGGAGCACTTCTTTACAATTTTAGTACCTTGTTTTTTTTCAGCGTGGCACTATAACCTGCAAATGGATCTTCCCCATTTTTTAACCGAGATTTGATGCCACTATTTGGGCAGTGAACACCTAAGGGGCCCTTTTTTGCATAAGTTAAATATCCATGATCATCCTCAAAATGAAGGTGAAGTTTTCTTTCATTATTAAACACCACATATGTCCAATACTTTCATTAAAAACTAAGCTTTATTAAAATTACTACATAAAATGTTTCTTTTTATGAACTATTACAGAAAAAGGATGTACATATAATGTATCACAATGGCATTGACAAGAGTTAGTATTTCGGAGTTGCCGAGTATAAACCTGGAGGTCTCAGAATTAATTGTAGGAACTAAACCCTGGCTTTTGCCATATGCGTGCCTGCTCCTAAAGCTGATGTCAGTCTCAGCTTGGCTCTCATTTCTTAGTGGTTACGGCGTGAGCCACATACACTAGAGCTGGTGGGTTCAAACCCGGCCCAGGCCTGCTAAACAACAATGACAACTACAACAAAAAATAGCCAGGCATTGTGGTGGGCACCTGTAGTCCCAGCTACTTGGGAGGCTGAGGCAAGAGAATTACTTAAGCCCAAGAGTTAGAGGTTGCTATGAGCTGTGTCACCATGGCACTCAACCAGGAGTGACATAGAGAGACTCTGTCTCAAAAAATAATAATAATAAAACTGATATTAGATTCACTTTTAGAAAGCCTTTAGAAAGCTTTTGCTCTTAGAGGCCTGGACGAGCCTCCTTGAAGCTATGGCTGCCTCAGAATTGACCCACTGGACTGGGCTCTGATTACATGGGCCCTAACGTGTTAGCCCACACTCGTCTGTTGATCAGAACATGTGTGATCTGTGAAGGGAAGGTGTGAAGCCTTGGGCTGTGCAGCACCCTATGTGTGCCCGCTGATATTCAGCACCATCCACGCTGTGCAAGTCCAAATCACTTGTGCATACTTCAGTTCCTTCAATGCCCTGCATAATAAAGAATGACCTGTTCAAAGATAAACTGAAGCACACTGAAATTTTAGCAAGCTTATTTAGCAAGCTTATTTAGCGATTCATGAACACTGCAGCCTGAGACTTCACACCACGCAGGCCTCCACGGAGAGTGGGTGAGGGGAAAACTTTTATAAGGCATTTGTGGAAGCAAGACAAAGAGAATATTTGATTGATTCAAGTGGAAAGCCTGCAGTTGAGGGGTTAGTTGGCAATTTCTGGCTAGTTTAGCGGAAGCTTTATTTTACTGGTTAGATTGAGGTGGGTTTTGATTTGCTTAGGAAGGAACCCAAGGCACCAGAGCCATCTCAGCCTGAGGGTCTCACAAGTAGTTATTGTATCAGACCCCCTCACTAAGGAAGCCAGAATCCCCATGGGAAATAAGTGCCGGGGACAGGCTACCCAGCAAAGAAACAGACTCAAGGACAGAGGGCCCCATTTGCTTCACAATACTTCTGTGTTCTTTTTTCATTCTTTATTAAATCGTAACTGTGTAAATTGATGAATTTATGGGGTACGGTGTGCTGATTTGATATACGATATGAAATGCTTACATCGAAATGATCAACACATCCATCACCTCACGTACTTATTTGTTGTGGTAAGACAGTTATTCTCTTTCTTAATAGTTTTGAAATGTACCATTGCATTGTGCACATTAGGTGACGTCCAATATTTCATTGAAGGAAGGCTACGAACGGATGGAGAAAAAGAACAGCGAGACCCTGGAGGTTGGACAACTGATATCAGGGAAGTGCTGACATCACGTGGACACTATTTTCACCTCTTTCCTACTATTGCTCCCCAGGGAGAATCTGGTACCCTCCAAGTGTCTCCTACAGACAAGGTTGCTGTATTTGCACCTCGCAGGGTCACAAAGCAAGGCAGGAACCTGTGTGTTAGTCAAATCTCTAGACAGGACCATTAGCCTTAACAACACATATTAGTAATCTATCACCTCCTTTTAGCTAAGCACTAACTTATCCGAATCTTGCCAACCGAGCTGAGTACTAGTCCACCGATGGATGACCCACCTTGACTTGTGAAGTGGCTTATTATTTTTACACTAATCCAAGTATTATCATCAGGTTGTGAGCAAAACCAATTTTCTCATCATCTCGCATCTCCCCCAACCTTTTTTCACTGAATAATACATGTAGCATCAACAGGCTGCACAAATTGGGCATCTGAGATCTAACATCTCAAAGATCATTTATGAATGCAGCCATAAGATTTGAATTTTATTTAATCAGAGAGCAAGATTATTTCACTAAATCCTCACTAATATTTTGACTTGGCAATGAAGGCGTCCTAATATAGAGAATAA
Organism: Galagoides demidoff; assembly: GCA_963574575.1. Taxonomy (NCBI): domain Eukaryota; kingdom Metazoa; phylum Chordata; class Mammalia; order Primates; family Galagidae; genus Galagoides; species Galagoides demidoff. The sequence goes on from CAUYQV010063821.1 coordinate 53,328, forward strand.
ATGAGTTTCATAAAGCTGCCAGTTTTTGTTCCTTCAATAACCTGACCACCGGTGCCCCATAGGCAAGTTTAAGTGTCAAGAACAAAATACGTATACATCTGTCACAATGGCCATTAGCCAGCATACCTCCAAAGAAACTGTCTCTACTCTCCAGAAGCATTTTCACTCTGAGGCAGCCACCCACCAGGATCATTGCTGCTGCTTTTATGCTTAAATTCTTAAACACTTGGGAACAGAAACAAACGTTTCATGGTCCCTTTATCATGAGAGCACCTGAGTATTTACTAAAGCTAATGTTCCCCCAGGAAACTACAGCATATAAAGATATTATTTCTCAAACAAGCTATGAACGTTTTTAAAATAGCTTAGTACACAACTTTTTTTTTTCCATCTAATACAACACCTGTAGATATGTCCGTTTTGAACATACATAATGATCTTAAAATAATGTAAAATTATGGACGCAGTGTTGGTAGGTGTGTCACATAGAAAATAACATAGGAAATGCACAGACGGAACAAGGGGTAGAGAATGGAAACCACAAAAATGAAAACAGGAGAAAGGAACAGAAGACAAAAAAAGACAGGTTAAAGGTTAAAGCAGAACCTCTCTGAGCTGAATTTGACAAGTGGGGTATGACACTTAGGCATCCCACGAAGGGATCTGGTAGGGCAGGGTGTGGGTAAGTGACTAGATGACCTGTGAATGTACCTGGCTTTGTCTCAGAGCTGCTAACACACACACTCTGGAACAATGCATTCTGTATTTGGCTTCCTTGACAACGTTATTCTGGAAGGAAAAGGGGGAGGTTGTATTGTGGAACCAGTAAGAAAAGGGGTTTCCAGCAGGATATTAAGAAATCCTGTCCCTCAGCAGAAATTCAGGCAGGATTCCTTACCACGTTTCTCACCAAAATTAAACTTGTCACCCACTGCTGTCACACGCAATGGAAGGATTACAATGGGCAGAGATTGAAAGTTGCTTTATGGAAACCTAAAAATGTCTAGTAATTCATTAGAAAGCTAATGACTCACTTGGAGATACACGAAACTTACATTCCTTAGAAATCTAAAAAAAATAGCAAAACCCCTTGGCTTTCTGAGGGCCGGTTGTGCATCTTATTAAGGCAAATGTCAGCTAAGCAGAGGGCCTGCCCAGAAGTGTAACCAGCACCCGGAAGGGCTCTGGAGGCTTGGTCATTTCCCAACTAGCAAAGGTGACAGTTCTCAGGCGGTGGAGTCGGATGTGAGCTCCACGTGTCCCAGGATGTTCCACTGACCTCTGTACTTCACACTGGTCAGTCATTCATGCTCTGATTAATTAGCCAACATATAGTTTTCAACTTTCACAGACAGCTGAGAAGTACAGAGATGCAGGAGGGCAGGTGCAGAGGCCCCACCTCTGCTGGTCGCTGCCTGCGGTGTGTGGAGCCCCAGGAGCCCCTGACTCAGTGGAGCTGAGGACCCTGTTAGGGGCTGCTGCTTAGTGACCAGTTAACTATATGCCAGATGGTGTTCTTATCTTGACCCAACTTATCTCTTACTCACAACTACACCGAGAAGTCGCCATTTCCATTTTACAGATGAGGCAACTGACACAGAGAGGTTACGGGGCCCCAGGCCTCACCATAAGTGGGGAGCAGACGGGCCTGACTAGGAGCAGGGGACCCGCCGCTCTGCCGTCCCCCACCACACCAAGCCGCCCTCTGCCTGCCTTCTCTCCCCTCTTTTCTAAGCTTACTGATACTTTTTACCTTAAGGTCATGGCCCCCAAAGGCTTGTTTTTAAAAAATATATCACTCTAATGTGTTTTATCATAGTCATCTATCATATATTTTTAAATTTTTCCCCTAAAGGTCACTGTGCCTTTTCAGCATTTTATTTTGCTTTCTGTGTTTTTAGAAAAATTGTCCAGGCAGTACATCACTCTCCCCTCCTTCCTGCCACGGCCTGTGCAATTGAACATAGCCTCAGAGACATCAGGGTTGAGAATCTGTTTGGTGCTTCCCTGTGAACTTATTAGATTGACTGATGTGTTACATGATGTATTTAAATACTCAAGCAAACACACACCCCCTTTTAACATGAAGGGATCGTGCCCAAGACATATTTCTGTAACTTTCTATTTTCAATAAACAATAGGCCTTGACGCTCTTTCAATGCCTATGTGTTGTAAATCTTCCTTCCCGCAGATACAGTCAAACGCCACCTGAACTGAGGGTCTCCCTGACCGTCCTCCATAAAACAGTGTCCTACCCACCCCTGTCCTTCTCATCCCTTACTTTGCTTTATTCTCAGCTTTTATCCACCCCAAACATATTTGCTTCTTGTCTGTCACCCTCTACTAAGCTTTAAGAGAAGAGAAAATTTGTTTTTTGATTCCCAGCCCATAAAGCAGTGCCGGCACCTGGGAGGCACTCGAGACATAATTTTCGTAAGATGCCCCTTCAACCAGACTTCCCATTTACGTAATCACAACGGCGTGTGTGGGCCAGCCCATCGACCCCCGCACTGACCCTGGGCATTACAAGTCTTCTAGATTGTCCCTTAATCCAATAGATGATTTTCATCTACATTCCCTGAGAACCTCTGGAGGAAATTACCTGTTCAGATACTTTGGCCTTTTGACAGTTGAGTCTATTTTCTCCTCGCCTGTCTGTGGAGCTCTTTATACATTCCAGGCACAGGTCTCCTGGATCTTACATGCTGAAAATACTTAGTCCCTTCCTGTCACTCATGTGCTACTTGTTAGGCACAGAAGCTTAGGCTGATCTTTCCCTCAGTGAAGGCCACAAGTTCTACGGATCTAACAGCACCACAAACCGTCTTGTTCCACATGAGCGAGGCCTTCCAGAACTGTCCACTCTGCAGCCGCCATTCACTGAACCCTGCTCAGAATAGAAAGAGTGCCAGGAGATTTCCCAGAGCTGTGCATCCCCCCAAACCCCACCAGAGGACACAGTGTGGAACTGGCCGTTGTCTTGATCTCATCAAAAGTCACAATGAGACCTTTAAAGAATAACGCTGGAGAACGTGTCGCCCATCGGGTTATTCATACGCTCTATACGGCCTCGTTCTCTGAAAGCTGAGTTCTTGGCTTCTTCTTTCTGGGGGTCATGCTAGCTGACCTCCACTTACCCAGCTTCCCAGTTAACAGACGCTCCCTCTGGAAACGCACCGAGGGGAGCCCACCGTCAGCTGAATTTTCACAGCTAGCAAATCTGGGCATGTCTGCCACCCCTGTTCTTTGCTTGCCAGCAATCAGTTGTGTTTTTCCTCAGATCTATGCATGCTAGTAAATTTTAGTATAATTTTATAATTTGATTAAACAGTATGTAACTGCTCAGAATGTGAGCGAAAAGAGATGTGTTGTTTTGTGAACATTTAGTTAATGGCTTTGGATACGTTCAAGAAAGCAGGTACCAAAAATGGCTGTCATACTAGATATACACTACACAACTGCTAAAAAAAATAGAACCCTGGAAATTTCTAAAAATGTAAACGTTTAGAAATACACTTTATTCAGATTATGAAGTAAAGGGAAGGCCCTGGTTCTACATCAGAGGATTCCAAAACGGCTGTACCTCTCGACGTGACGCCGTCAACATCACATGCAACAGTTCTGCAAGGCTCACTGTGCCAATGAACTGTTACATTAGACTCGCAGGGGTCCTCCAACTTTTTAAACAGGGGGCCAGTTTAAAAAGGCCCCTGTCCTTCAGACTATTGGAGGGCTGGACTGTGGCCCTGGGACAAGTCAGCTGTTAAGCAGGATAGGCAGTGATAACAAAAACAGCCGGTGGGCCAGATAAATGTCCTAGGTGGGCTGCACATGGCCCGTGGGCCATAGTTTGAGGACACCTGCTTAGAGAACAGACCGTACCACGCACTGTGTGCTCTGCAGACCAGCAGCCTCAGTAGGGGTGGCCTCATTCATTTTGTGCTATCACAGAATCCCAGAGACTGGGTAATTTATAAAGAACAGAAATGTATTGACTCAGAGCTCTGGAGGGCTAGGAACTTCAAGGTCAAGGCTCTGACAGGTGTGATATCTGGTGAGGCCATTCACACCATCCAAGGTGGAGCCTTGAGCACCCACCCTTCCTCCCCCTGCCCCAGAGGGGAATAAGGCTGAATTTGAACATGGCAGGTGGCAGAGAGCAGAGCAACCAAGAGAGCAAAGGGGCTCGGCGCCTGTGGGTCAATCGGCTAAGGCGCCAGCCACGTACACCTAAGGTGGCGGGTTCGAATCCCCAGCCCGGGTCCGCCAAACAACAATGATGGCTGCAACCAAAAAATGGCCGGGCATTGTGGCGGGCGCCTGTGGTCCCAGCTACTTGGGAGGCGGAGGCAGGAGACTCGCTTGAGCCCAGGAG
>CAUYQV010063822.1:0-29005 GCA_963574575.1 Galagoides demidoff
CCCCCCCCCCCCCCCCCCCCCCCCCCCCCCCCCCCCCCCCCCCCCCCCCCCCCCCCCCCCCCCCCCCCCCCCCCCCCCCCCCCCCCCCCCCCCCCCCCCCCCCCCCCCCCCCCCCCCCCCCCCCCCCCCCCCCCCACCCCCCCCCGACCCCGCCCCCCCCCACACCGGCCCCCCCCCCCACCCCCCCCCCCTCTCCCCCCCCCCCCCCCCCCCCCCCCCCCCTCTCTCTCTCTCATTCTCTCTCTCTCTCTCTCACTCCCTCACTCTCTCTCTCCCTCTCTCTCTCTCCCTCTCTCTCTCCCTCTCTCTCTCTCTCTCTCTCTCTCTCTCTCTCTCTCTCGGAACTCCACCCTCAACGTCTCACACAGGCCCTGCCATCTGCTTTATTCACGTGTCTTCCAACCCCCTAGCCAGGAATATAGGCGGCCATTTTCCTTCTGTGGTAATTACTACTTTTTAACGTACTACATATTACACTTTTATCTTTATTATATGTTTATCTTCCCAAACCAGAGTCTGTTTTGTTCTCTGCTGATTCTATACCCTAGAAGAGTACCAGGCAAGCAGCAGGCCTTCACTGAGTAGGTGCAGAATGAATGAACAAAGTCTGGAGCTTGAGTTGTTCATAACCACACAGCTTGGGGGTGGCAAAACATGTAGCAAATAGAGAAGAAATGTAATGTGCAAGGGAGTATGGCTTGGGAGACTAAATATTTTGAAGATAAATTAACATAGATGTGTAGTCCTGAGAATGAGAGTACTTCCCAGTCAGCACTATGTTTCCTAATGCTGAAATACTGCACTGGGCTCCCCAGGGCACCCTCAGCTCTGGGTGGGACCAGAGATGAGAGCAATTAGAGAGAAAGAGCCAGGTTTCCTGTGTGCTCTTCATCTAAAGCCCAGAGCACGTCTGCAGTCTTGGTCAAATCACTTAACACCTTGGATTCTCGATTTCTAAGTACATAAAATGAGGTACCTTGCCTACAATCGCACAGATATTGTTAGGAATAAGTAAGAGAGATAAGAGGAAGTACTTTGTAAATTGAAATGCATTACAGAAATGGATCTTAGGAGTACTATTTTGTTAATATTACTTAGCAAAGGCTTCCATGATTGGATATTAGAAAAACTATATTATCTTCAGGATATGTACATTCTCAAAAGAACCGTGTAAGGGCAGGAATTAGAAAAACTATATTATCTTCCATGATTGGATATCAGAAAAACTACATATCTTCGTCAGATATGTACATTCTCAAAAGAACCGTGTAAGGGCAGGATTAGATATAATCATCATTTGATTTAAGGAATATTGTAATAAACACTCATAATTTGGCTTTGATTCAAGTTACTAATATTTTAAGTAATACTTTTATTTTCCTCAAAATTCTGATTTTATAGATCAGCAAAAACAAGGTTTGAGCTTAGTGTGCAAAAAATCAGTGCTGTGTATCTTTCAGTTGCATTTTTAAAATATTTTTCCAGCTAAAAAATCCACTTTCAATGTGATGTTTGAATTTTTATAATTTTTTAAATTATAAAAGAATCTCTGGAAAACTTTTGATTTTTTTTATACTCTAAAATAATTCCCAAGATATATTACATGCTTCTTTGAAAGTTATGAAAAAAATTTCTCCTCCTTAGATAGGTATTTTTAGTAGGACTCTGACATTATTTATGCTATAATAGTTTCCTAATAAAATAATTTTGGTCTTTGGAAGATCTAGTGTTATTATCTTCAGTAAAGCAAATTGGATTGGCTAAAGCAGGTTATAAATTCTAGGAGTAAAGAGAAAATAGATCAGAAGTGGTTCAGAGGTATGGTAAGTATGTGGCAACACTCAGATAATAATAAATAAGAGCAATGACGTTTTCATCTCACTCGCTGGCTAATTGATGTTCTTGGTTCACCAGTCTCACAGTGGATAATAACCATGTCTAAATAAGGTATGCTGAGCCTAACCACCATGCTAAGATTTGCAATGGCAAATATATTTGGTTTAATTTTGGAATATTCACCTTCTAATTCTAGTTATCTAATCTACTTCTAGATCTCAATGTAGAACTGCAATCTTACTCCATATTTTCAGAGTATAACTGCTCTCATACACTGTCTAATAGCTTCTGTATGGATTTCTCCACTATTGTAGAGTCCCCACTGGGGACAAGAAATTCACCGAGTATCAGAGAGATACACTGAGAAACCCTATGGTATTTAATATCAAGATCTTGGGTCTAATTTGATATTTACTTGAATTAAGAAAAGTTCGTATAATTTTAAGTTTTGAAGAGTCTGAAAAGCATTTATAGTAAAATAGGAAATAAATTTGTAACCCAGAAATCTTCAACTCATCCTTGATTTTTAAATAAGTCTTCAAAATGTGTAAAAGTGATTACTTTTAAAACCTCACCTATAATAGGGGGAAGATAAAAATCAATGAAAATCTGTGTTGTGGGCAAAGGTTTTTTTTTTCTGGGAGAGAAGTCATGGATCATAGAATAAGAAGAATACTCTTTGTTTCTGGGGCATTGTGCTCCCCAAACCACAGTAATTAAATTGATCGAGAATATAAATCTTTTGCTTTCTTTCACTCTCACTCTGTCTCTTTAGATCCTACTTCCTCCTTTATAGTTTTATTTTCACTATTGAGGCCTGTGTTCAATGAGCAATTAAAATTTCTCTAGTAATTGATTCATCACCTAGTATCAGCAAAATGTGTAATAAATCTCATAGTATTAGAGATATCATATTTATCGATTCACTATAATTAAAATTAGAATGCATAACTATAAGATGTTTCAGAGCCTTTTAAATACAGCAGATGTAAAATAATTGATGTACTCACACCTGCTGCACCCATAGTGGCCAGTGATAATTGGTTACAGAGCTCTTTCCTGCTGACCTAAGATACCACCTAATAATCTTGATCAAACCTACTTGCATTTAGTAGTCTTTCAACCATCAAGAGATCTAAAATATAATCTTTAACTATTTGAATCTTTCAAGATAAAATGATTATTTCTCTTATCTTTATTGACTGGATTAAGAGTATAAAGTAGAAACCCGATCAACATTTTAAAAACAACCAGCTAATGCCGTAAGTTTGTGATTAATTTGCTAATGGTGCATGTAGGTCTTGGAATATTTGGTTCCCCTGATGAATGAGCCAGCATCACGAGTCTACGATGATATGATTGGTTGTGATAGATTGGATAACACACCAGGCCAGATAGAGCACTCACTATCTGTCACCTGCAGAGGGAAGCAAGACTGTATAACTGGGGTAGTTTAATCATTGCAGGTGAGTCAAAGATTAAGAAGTTGGCATTCTCTTTCCATATAGCCACGAGCCTCTACCATTCCCTTAGTGTACAGAGTGTCTCTCAGGGAGGGCACGCTGGCATTTGGAGGACAACTCTTGTGGTCCAGCTCTTTTCCTCATGTTGCAGGATGTTTCAGCTCCTCAGCTCCTATCATCTAAGTTCAGTCCCTCTAAGTGTCAGTGTCTGTGAAAACCAAAATCAATCTACTTTCATTTCTAGGTTGTAGAAATAAAAAAAAAAAATAAAGAATATTGTGTTTTGTCAATTACTGCACTCTTTAAGAAATGTATCGGGAACCTCATGAAACAGAGAATACGTGTAGCCCAATAGTTTTTGAAATCAGGAATACAGGTAAAAGCAAGCACCCCTCTGGGGAGATGGTGGATAAAGCTGGTGTCTCTGTGGATAAAGCCAGTTGATAACCAAAAATGAATTCAAATTTATTTTTAAACAAAATCCTCCAAATTCAAGAGCTCTGACAGGTAAGTCTTATGCATGCCTAAGTTGGTTTGCTTGTTTAATCGTGTTTAAACTGACTCCGTAGATTCATGGTGTTTTCTTATCAAAGATGCTTATTGCTGTGGTGTGGCACAGTGAAAATCTACACTGAGGACAGAGAATGGTGTGCTAGGAGGTTAATTCTAAAGTATGTCTCAAAATATGAGACATATTTTGATTGAAAAAGGATGCAGAGGGAAAAAAGCCTTCGTGAGAGAATATATTCAGTGTCCCTTTTTTAAATTCATATTTTTCTGAAAGAGCTTGCAACTCTGGTAAGGAGATGAAAGGCTATATATTAAAATGTAAGCACTCCTTCTTTCTCTGGGAAGCTAAGCAGTTAATGATTCCTTGTGAGACTCAGGAGATTGCTGGTTATGATTATAAAATGACATACCTGTCATGTGTATGTGTGGAACTCTGTTGAGCCCCTTCTCTTTAATCTTCAATAACTTTTGTCTGGCCGCCCTCCAGGGGGCAGCCTCAGGTTGGGGTCTGCTCAGCCTCGATGCAGAACTCAGGGCTTTTATAGCGTTTCTCTCCAAAGCAAACTTGCACCATGAAACACTGAAGAAGAGAGAATGTAATAAAGATTTCACGTGGGGCTGAGAAGAAAATTTACATCTCACACTACACAGCCCAGCAAACAACTTCATACAATTCCCCATTTGATGTTTTTGTTTTTGTTTAAAGTTCCTTCTTTAACGACAGATGTCAGGGTTTCTCTCTTTCTTTCTCCCTGTCAAAGCTCCACCTGTTGTGTCAGAAACCCGGCTCTGGCTGTCAATTTCTAAAGAGTGTTATGCAAAACAAGAAGCTCTATAGTCAATGGGCTTCTTCCTCTTTATAAAGTACCATCTACTCTTAATCCAGCAGGTTCTTTTCGGATACGGGCAGTACCCCACATGCCCTTCGGTTTATCCAGACACTCATGACTACCCCAGAGAAGCTCACATATTCCACTAGAGGAGGAGTCGAGAATTTAGAACCAGGCCTGGGTCCTAGCTCTGTAACAAGGCTGTGTATTGACTCAAGACTTGTCTGAGCTTCAGTTTCTTCATTTAAACGCTAAGAAAAAATGTATGTGTGTATGTAAACAACATTAAGCTCGACAAAAGTGCTTTCTATCTTCTTTACCTCATTGGATACTTGCAGAAACCTTAGCAGAAAGGCAGGAAAAATATTGTCTCAGTTTCCAAATTAGAATATCAGAGAGGTTTGGGAACTAGCTCCAAGACACACAGCTGCTGTCTACAGTGGGATTTGATCTCAGATATTCTGAGTTTCTGAGTTCAGTCTGGTGCTCCTCTTACTCTGTATTGTGTTACTTTATTTATAAGATGAAAGTAAATTTTGTTTCAGATATTTGTTTTAAAACAATTAATGTTAGAAGTAAAAGCCCCACTCTAAGAAAAGTGTGGGAAAGCCATTATTTTAGACTTAAAACTTAACCGAAAACAAATTTTGTATAATAGTAAGAGGCTGACAGTCAACAAGTTCATCGGATTAAACATTCCTCTCCATTATTAATGCCCATAATTTTATGCAGGGGAGAGCACTTTTTATCTAGACTGTTTTTGCCATTCATTACCAAGGTTTTAGTATGTTTTTGTTGTATCATTACTTACAATGGCAGTCACTTAGTCCCAGGAATTAAATCGACTATATAATTTTTCTCAATAGGCATTGAATGCCCTCAACCAGGAGACACAGTTCAGTTTCTTGTCACTTTTCATATGTCACCTGGCCTCTGAGACGGAGTCCGGAGGAGGATAGCCTTCTAAACGGCAGCCTAACACATCGTACAGACACAAGGACAAGAAAACGAAAAGAGCATTTAGGGTTCTTTTATATAGATTTCTGGGAGTAAAAACAGGATCCATTAGTTCTCCCATTTTATTCCAAACTTAGTGAGACAGTCTAGGAAAGCCATAACCCTGTACTCCAGTGGAATCGACCTATTTCAAGATCACTTTTCCTACCTGTCAGCTCCATTGTCACTAGTTTATAGGTTATGGAAAAAACCTGATTTGATGAACAGGGAAAAAATGTTTGAAAGAGAAATAAATCCCATAATAATAATAATTAATCTTTAGGAGGCATTTTTAATATGGGGTTTGTTAGAGGATGCATGACACTCTGAAGTGACCCTGGGAAATGTACTTCTTCTTTGTTCTAGGGAAGGATTTACAGTTTTCATTAGATTCTCAGGAAAACTCATAATCCAAAGAAATGAAAAACAATTCGGTCTACGGACTGTTTGAGAACTTGGGTCAGCGGATTCAAAACTTCATTTCTTATTTGCAAATTTGCACTCAACCTATCCCTCATTTAACCACAGGCCTTTCCTGAAGATGGCATAGTAAGAAAGCATGAGAAGCGTGTCTCATTCCGTCTCAAAGGCATGAGACTTTAATGCCCAGACCTTGAAAATTCTGTGCTCAGAGACTTTCCACATTTTGTTTTGGTTTTTGGTTTCTATGGCTTGAGCCATGAAAAACTCCCATTTATGGAGTTATTCCGTGCCCATAAATGGGGTTTACGGGCATGAATAACTCTCGGAAGAGTTATTCTTCCACTGGCAAAAGCTTGTCTAGTTTTGCACTTGTTATATGTAATTTTCTACTGTGTATCTCTGGTTGAGTTGCACGCAGACATTTCAAATTTAACATATTTAAACCAAAACTCATCATTGTCTCCGCTGCAGTACCATGACCCCCACGTGTTCTAATTTTTGCAAACTTGATGGGTCGACATCTTGTTTAGTTAACATTTCTCTAATTACTATTTAGTTTGCACTATTATTTGTTTGCATATCTATTTCCCAAGTATACTGTAAACTCTCTTCACAGTTTAATTTCCTGAGTTTCCAGAATAGAATGTGCAACATGTTCAAGATCAAGAACCACCTGTGTAAAAAAAAAAAAAAAAAAAAAGAACCACCTGTGTAATAACTAAGGAGCTCATCAGAATCTCAGAGATTGCTGAAAGAGGAAACTTTAGTTAAATTGAAATGGGCTAGATATATTAAATTCAGGTTTAACGAAATCAAAATATAAAAATGGGCACAATTTACTTCTAAAAAGTTCTAAGTGAGGTTAGTTTTGACTCCCCTTTCCCTAAGTCTGAATAAAGTCAATGTTCTTCTCAGTGTGTGGCACCATGGAAAGAGGATGGTTTTGAGTCAGGCATATTTGTTTTTGCACCATAGCTCTGACCTGTACTAAATGTGAAGCCGAAGGCAACAACTTAAACTCTGTTGGAAAATACTACATATTTCATAGTGCTAATTTATAAATTGAATTTGAACAGGACAGTGTGTTGAGAGTATGTATCCTTGTGTTTGGTTTGTGGTATACTAGGTAGTAGATAAACAGTAACTGTTATTATTTTTGTTGTAGGGCCTGCATGAAACTTCAAAGTGCTTTTTAAGTTGAATTCCCATTCTCTTCTCTATGAATCACCGTAAAAGAGAAACATACTACATCCTCCGTGTGCTCTCTGGTGCCATTATTGGTCATTTCCATCTTTGAGATGACAGACTTATTGATGGTAAACAGCTTCACAGGGTGCTAGGTTTTGAATCAATATTTCCTGATATGAAAAAAAAAATCTGAAAATTCTACATGTATATGTTGTTTGTACCATTTTCCTTACTGAAAAACAAAAACTAAAGAAATGAAGGCTTTGAGGGAACATAATTAACACTGGTATGATTACACTTGTGATGATGTATTTAGTCAAATTTTATACAATTTATTAAGCATGTGTACTGTGTTTAGTATTACAGTATGTTTGTATATCTGCCACTCTGAAGGACTGTTCGTTGAATAGTTGGATAGTTTAGAGATAGGTTTTGGAAAGGATAATTTATCAGGTTATATGGAAATTAGAAAAAAATGTGGAACTATTCAGTCAACTCAAGAAGTCCTCACAATAATTGAAGTAAGTGGCAGGAAGGACCAGGCTGAATTGGTGATGAGGATACAGGTATGGTGGACACAACCAGAAAGAGTAAACGACCTCTTGACAACCTGTCAGGTATGTGCAAGTAGGGAACAAAAGGAGCCAACCGTCACTCCAATATTGAATTATTTTGATTCATTTGTTATTAGCAATTTAGACCATCCTTAGTATTATAGCAGTTGGTACCTTATAAATTCTGCCATACGTGAAACTCAAACTATGTGACATTAGGTTGGCGGTTAGACTTGAAACCTGGAATCTTTGGGTGCTATTGTAAAACATTTTGTAAGTCAGTTGTCTGTGATAAATTGAAAAGCAAGATGAGTGTTTACCAGGCCTAAAGCTATATGGGAAGTATTTGGAAAAAGTCAAAATCTCCTGTGTTGGCTGTTCCTTGTTACTTTTATCAAGGTATAGCAAACAAAACAAGAAAATAAAACAAAAATTTCTAGTCAAGAATTCAGAAGTTGATAGGTTTGCTAGCAGAGATGGAAGGAAAAAAAGTACAGAAATTTTGGACCATGTCTACTCCTTTCTGCTTTAGTAAAGTTTCTATATCTCAAATAGAAGGAGATAAGACTTTGTTGCTCAGATGCCCCCCCTGAAGACAAAGGGACTCAGCCCTGCTCCAAACAGAAGACTGCACTGTGGACTTACCAGTCCATCCTGTATGCCTCCATTGAGGTCAGTTAAGGTAAGTGAGAGGGATAGAGCAAGAAAGCGAGGAAACAAGGCAAGCTTACATGTCATGCCTTGTAAAGTAATTATAGGTGAGATAAAACAGATATTTTTTATATTTGATAAAAAATATATCTGTTTCTGGAGTTTAATAATTTTTGAGTAAATTATATTGCCAAAGCAACCAGAGTCTAGTCTGAAAAAGTTTATGACTATTCAAATCATAAATAAACTTTAGACCTCCAAACTTGCCTCAAAGATTAATATCCCTTAGGGAAGCCATAGACCCTAGTGGTCATATCAGCTGTAACATGGAAGACGATAGGACCCTGTCTCTATCAGACAGTCAAGTCAAAGTCCCTGGAGAACAGTGAGTGAGGAAGTTCTTCCCAGAAAGCGCACTGAGGGTTTACTTGAAAAACTTCCTCCACAGCCAGGGCAGGGGTCCTTTCAGTGGTGGCCCAGTCTGAGTCCATCCTGCGTCTTTGCTCCTACTGCCGACTCCTGGTATTACTATTCTCCTCTTTATTTCTCACTGGAATTTACACTCTCCACTTCCAATCAATAAATCTCTTGCATGCTTAATTTCATTTTGGCATTTGCTTCTTGGAGAGCTTTATCAATGGTATCAGTAGTGGTCCAACAAAACGTGTTTTAAGACAGGCTTAAGGACAGCTCACTCACTGCCCAGCTGGCAGGAGAAACCCCATCCCATGTAGAATTGGGGCATGGATGGCCCATTGGCACAAGGTGACAGGACCATGGCTAAACTTTCACCAGCGTTAATCTGGTAAAAGTCCTAGTGGGTGGGAATGCCCTTAATAGTGAGATGATTCAGGCACATTCAAGGTGTAGGTAGGGAAATATCTATAGGGGATCTTTATCTATAGGGGAGTTGCCTGGTGATTATAAGTCGTCTATATCTATAGGGGAGTTGTCTGGTGGTTATAAATCATATTGCCACAGCAGAGGGATTGTGGGAAATGAGAGCAGCTAATAAATGTGAAGACGATATATGAGAGCCTGCAGACCTCTTTGGGCTTTCTTTATGCAATAAAAAAGTGGGTACCACTGAGGAGCATGTTCAGGCCTTAATGCTTAGGACTATAGAGCCCCTGAGACTTTTAGCGGCTTAGCCCAGAGGTCTTTTATGCGAGGGCAGTGTTTTATCTCAAAGCACATGTGAACCTATAGTTAAACTTCCATGGCACACTTAAGTTATGTTGGCCAATAAAAGGAGTAAAAAATACACTTAACTGTACTTTGAACTTCTTTTGAAAATAATTTAATGAGTGATTTTTTAAGTTTTTGCGGCACACTTAAGATCTTCTCATAGAACGCCAGTGTGCCACAGCTGAAAATCACTGTCCTAGAATCAAGACCTTGACTGGGAAAATCTAGGACCACTAAAACGCAGTATGAGGAAGGCTCTACAGCAGGCATCCTCAAACTATGGCCCGCAGGCCACATGCAGCCTGCTTAGGACATTTATCTGGCTCACCGGGTGTTTTTGCCGCCGCTGCCTGTCCTACTTAGCAGCTGACTCATCCCGGGGCCTGCAGTCCAGCCCTTCAACAGCCTAAAAAGTTTGAGGACCCCTGCTCTACAGACTCCCATGAACCCAGAGCTTGATGAGGTAACTGACCCCTCCCTAACAAGAGCTAGAACTTCCCCAGGGTGGGACAATAATGCAGACTCCCTTCTGCTGCCTGCTAACAGGTGATCCCTCGAGGTTTTCTACTATATCTACTCCTGTATGCCAGGTCTATACTTAGGATGGAATCTCAACATAACCTGGCTGGAGAGTAGCTGGAGCCTGATAAGGTAAGGGAATATTATATTCCTAAAGCAGCCTCAAGAGTAGGCTATACGATCATGCCTAGCAGGTATGATAGGGAATGCCTGTAGATTGAGGGTGCTTGATCAGGGGATTATAACATGAGACTGAAAGAGCAAGAATTCAATGACTTGGAAGTGCTTTCTCAAGACACAGAGTTTAACTTTGTCAAGGAAAGCTAGGAGATGAGGCAAATTTACTTTCTAGGGTAGCTCTTAGAATTTTGAAAATGTGATGGTCCATACTCAGTAAAATAGAAATGCATGAGTTGTCCTGGCAGATACTAGAGAAAGTAATAAAAAGGTTCCAGGAGTGGATGTTCTGACATGGTTGTATTTTATGAGGTCAGTGGGCTCACCATAGAATGATGTTCTATAGGTGGACCCGGAGGACACAACACTCACCAAGGCCATCAGGTATGTGCTGATGTAAAGGCTCAAGCATTATTAGTATGTTCTGCTGTGGATTTTCCCCTACAGACTAGGGATAATGGTAGGAGAAGCAGTTACAGAGCTAGTAGGTTCATTAATGGCCACAGGGATGATAAAGCCCCCCAAAATAGAGGACAGTTGGCAGTGCTTACTCAGAAGAAGCCAGGCAGCCATAATCACCATAAGAATGGGTAATGTCAAAGAGCAAACATGAGGGCTTGACCTACAGAGAGTTGTGGAGATTCTTATCAAACAGTGTCCCTAGGGGCACTATAGAGGGGCAGCCAGTAAGGATGCTACATAATAATCTAAAATCAGAAGGCAGCAAGAATGGAGGAATAGAAGGCTGAGAGCTTGGCCCAGTTCCTGAACTTAAGCCAAATTGAAATTCAGAACCCCATGATTAAAGAGATGGTTGGGTAGTCAGGGGAAGAACCCTATCACACTGTGGCATTTTAGCTAGTGGTATGCTGGAGCTGACTCTTGCCTGGTTCAGACAGTTAAGTGTGCATCTCTTTACAGTCTTCCGATGAAAGCCTGAAATAGGTCATGATAGGAAAATTTACCCTATGGAAGGAGATGTTTTTCCTGCATTCTGCACCTACTGAGAGATGTTTGTTAAAATGCTCACCAGCACACCACTGTCTGCAGCCATTTACCCAGGTACACTGGGAAAAGGAAGAGTGAGATATTTTGTCCAATAGGACACAGATTCTGGGTTAATATTGGCATCCAGAGATCCCATGAGAGGAAAAATCTTCCCAAAGCACAGATATGTGAGTGGCGCTCCTCCTTACTCAATTAGTGTAAAAAGCAAAGTTGCCTGAGGTGAGACTACAAACAGATTCCTGGGCAGTGGCCAAAAAGTCAGGCCATCTGATCAGGAGCCTTGAGGAAAATTATAGGAAAATCAGAGACAAATTTTGGGGTATATACATGTGGATGGACATATGGAAGTATGTAGAAGGCCAACAAATGTAAAGAAGCTTGTATCAAATGCTTACACTCACAGGGCAGAACCAGTTGCAGAAGGGGCACTGCACTGACCAAGTTGACAAAATGACTTATACAGTTGATGTTAGCCATCCTTGGTCACTGGCCACCCTGTAATTAGCACAATGGGTGTGAGTTGAGTGGCCATGGTGATGGTGATGGAGGTAACATTTGGACCCAACAGCATGTATTCCTACTTATCAAGGTTCCCTAGCTATCACCATCTACAAATGTCCTATCTGCCAATAACAGAGACCACTACTAAACTACCAAGTTGGCATTATTCTTTAGAAAAGCTTATCACGTATTTAATGGCTAGTCAACGTCACTACCCCTTCTATGTTATTATTCATTCTTATATGGATAAATCTTGTAGGCGTGGTTTATTATTTTTGTCACGGAGCCTCAACCAGCACCCATATCAAAGAACTTACAGAATTTCAAAATGGCAGGTCCAGCATTCCTTATAACATTACATTCAGTAAGGGGATGCGACTAGGGTCATGTTCATGTGGGAGACACTATTTGTATTATATCTCACATCTGGTATATCTCATTCTTCAGACAGCTGATGGACACTAGGATGGCCTACTGAATGCACAGCTGAAATACCAGGTTAATGGTTATACTCAGAGAAGATGTTATCTTGTACTCCTTAGCATATATATTAATCATAGACCTCTATATTTAGAGTTGTGTCTACAATAGGAAGTATACATGGGCGTGAAAACTAAGAAATAGAAACAGTATTGACTTGATTGACCACCACTCTCAGTGCCCCACAGGAATACTTCATGCTTCCTGTCCCCACAAGTCTAGGCTATGCAGATTTAGTGGTTCTGAACCCCAAGCGGGCACATTCTTGCCAGGGGGCACAAGGATCCATTAAAATACAAGCATGACTTCACTTTGTGTTCCTTGTGTTCAGAGACCACCAGATGAGGAAAGTCATCATTTTTGGAGAAGTAACTGCTTCTAATCAATAGTATGAGATAGGGCTGCTTTTAAATAATGGGAGGGGGTAATACATGTGGGACCCAGATGACCCAGCCAGACATCTCTTGATTCCTTCAGGCCAACTGTAACTGTAATTAACATGTAGCAACCCTGTCCTAAGAAGGATATGATTATCAAGGGCTCAGACCACTAAAGAATGAGGGTTTGGGGTCACATCACTTGGTAAATCTCCAAGATCTGCAGAGGTTATAGTAAGGGGAGGAATTTAGAATGGATAGTGGAGAAAGGGGAAGATGAGTGCCTATCATGGAGTGCCGTCCAACGGCAGCAATGGGTGTTGTAGTTCATCCCATGAACTTTCCTCTTCTAATTTCCCCTCAAGTAAAGAAATCCATAAGAGCCATGAAGGAACTGCTCCTACATGTGTGGAGGGAGGTAAAGAAATGAATTTTGGAAGCCAATACAAGTGCACCACCGGGACAACCTCCAGCAAGAAAGGTTGTTAGAGGACAGTCTCCATACCTTCAGAACATTGCAGTATTAAAGCTGAACTATGACCTCTGTGGGACTGCTGCTAGCCAGTGACCGAACCTGGTGGGGAGACTGCAGTGAGGCCATTCCTGTCTGTTTCCGGCTTCTCTGATGAGCAGTCTTGACTCTTGGACTCCTCTTGGTGTTTGCCTAGACATTCTCAGAATGTCACTGCCGAGGCTCCTCCTGCTCAATCGTTCATTCTCCACACTTCTTTTTACAGGTATCTGAAAACCTCTTCTGTTTTCCTGCTGTTCCCTCTCCTCTTTATTTTTAATAAGATTTTCTTAAATGTCTGATTTTGTCTTGGTGTTTGCTTCTCAAAGACCCAAATCTGTAACAGTCTCTGAGAAAATTAAAGGATTCCAGTTAAGCTCTTTTACTGGAAAGCAGGTCTACCTCTTGATGTCCTGAATTATGGATTCTCATGGCATTTCATTTCACAGTTCTCAATTCAAATAAAAATGGAAAACTTCCATGACCTTCCTAGGTAAGGTTATGTGTGTCTTCTTCTGAGTTCCAATTGTCCCTTCTGACTTCTGTATAGTACCCTGCAACATTCTAACAAATGTTAAAAAAGTAAAACTTGTCTAAAAATGAAAACGACTACTATTGCCATTTTGATGTGTTTTCTCAGTCTTTGCATTTTGATGTATTTTGTCTAGTTTTTTTCTACATATGAATTTTACAAAACATTTTAAAGCAAAGTTTACTATCTGACACCTACAACTTTGTGCCATGCTGGCTTTCACTTAACATTGTATAGTGAACACTTTGCTATTCAGTGTTTTCTGCTTCAAAATTCTTTTGAATTTACTGAAGAAGTTGTAGTTATTCCCTTTGAGGGAAACCAGAGAGAAACTTTGATAGCAACAAGGGTAATTAGAAGGAAGCAGGAGAAATATTTTAAAACTGTAAAACAAAATGGAGAATGGGTAAGAATTAAAAGGTAACAAGCTACAGTAGTATTGGTGCTCTGAGAAGACAAGACCTTAAGAGGATGGCCATATCATGTACCTAGGGATGTTGGACCATGTGTTTTGCTCTTCCTGGTCTTGATAAAGATTACTGTATCAAACACACAGTCCAGAGCAAAGACTCTCTGGCCTTTAAGAACCTGTGGGCTTTGACAGTGAGGGTATTCATTGTATCTGTTTGGACAATAGGCTGGAATTCTTTCCTCTGTATTCTAGGCACTATGGACCAGGCACCTCTTTTACTCTGTATACAAATAAAACTAAATCAATTAAATAAGATGTAATTGGATTAAAGGTAAATATAGAAAGGGACCCCATATGTTTGCTTTTATTTAGAGACCAGGATTTATGCTCACTATAATTATAATCTCTAAACCTATCCCACAGACTCCTCCCACTACCTCCAGTCTGTTCTCATACCCTGAAAAATGTATGCTTTTATTGCTATAGTTCTGTAAGTTACACTTCACCTGTCCTCTTCACAACCCTTCACAAGTCAATTTGTTAATGTTTTCATTATTAAATAAAAGATAAACTCCTTAAACTTATTGGATCATGTTCCTTTTGATCCATTAGATTTTCTAGAATTATGTGTGATGATTAAGGGTTGTGGTGGGAAGGAGAAATCAAGCTCATTTTCTACTTTTGGCATAAATTTATGTCTCACATTGATCTTCTTTTCAGCTACAAGCAAGAGAACCACTGTCCCAAGCAATGGCTTACTGAAGTTTCATAAAATGATCAGAAAACTTAGGATGAACAAGAGCCTTCCTCCTGGGACTATACTTGGGCAGCACATGTAGTTCTGATTCAGTCTGTGCCTTAGATGGGCACGAATGTTCTCTGATACCATGCTGGGGGAATACAGCTCTTTTTCCTTGGGGAACACCATACACACCATTTCTAAGACTTAACTTACTAAAGCACATGTGAAATTTAGTCAACTTTCCCAACCACAGAGGCAGGAGAGGGAGAGAGAGAAAGTACAACGGTTGAAGCTAGACGAATGTACGCAGAACACTTTGCTACATAGACTTGCTACTGATGAGCCCTCAACTTCAGTAACTTTATTTGCAAGATGAGAATAATAGTGTTTACTTTTCAGAATTGAATAATTGAAAATGAGACACACTGATAATGTACCAAGTATAGTGCATTGTATATAAATAAGAAATAAATATTACTACATATACAAGGGGTAGAGTAACAAGCTAGCCACCTAAACATGAGTAATATGTGTCTCTCCATGGAAAGGACCCAATAGAAAGCAGACACTTATATTTCAAACAGATTTCCTAGGAGAAAATGCTAGGATTCACCAGAGAAGTAACTGGAAGTGGCTCAGCGCCTGTGGCTCAAGTGGCTAAGGCGCCAGCCACATACACCTAAGGTAGCAGGTTCGAATCTAGCCTGGGCCCACCAAACAAGAATGATGGCTGCAACCAAAAAATAGCCAGGTGTTGTGGCAGGCACCTGTGGTCCCAGCTACTTGGGAGGTGGAGGCAGGAGACTCACTTGAGCCCAGGAGTTGGAGGTTGCTGTGAGCTTTGATGCCACAGCACTCTATCCAGGGGAATAGCTTGAGGCTCTGTCTCAAAAAAAAAAAAAAAAAGAAAGAAGTAACTGGAAGCACTAGGACTTCACACTCCAAAATGGGTTTTACAATCCTGGTTATGGTAGAACTCCTAGACACATGTGGTCCTCAGGCCTAATGTAGGGAGCTTCCTGGACATTGCACAGAGCTATTGCTCCATAAAAAGAACCAAAATGAAATCCCAAGCCTACAGAAACTTCAACTAGCTACCATTCTGAGAGCCTGGATACTGGGGACCTATAGATACAGCTGTCTAAGCTCTCCTATGCACACCTAGTATAATACCTCCCTGTAATAGGCTGCTGTAAGAACAAGATAGAAGTGCACCACAGCTTTCTGCCTATGCTACTTGTTTAGGAAGGGTCCCTCTCCCCTTTCATAGGCCTTATACAGTCTTTCATACAGCCTTACCTGACTAGAGAGGGACAGGGGAGACCAAACTCTCACAAGCACATTTAGGGCAATACTTAGCACCCTACTATGGATAGCTGTGTGGCTGATGACTAGCCTGCCCAACACATTACAGCAGCAAAAACGCCAAATCAAATTCCTTGGGTTTCAGTGGGCTGCTCCACCACTGCTACTGCCACCACCCCCATTACACCAGCTTTCCAGGGGCCTGAGAACACACATACCTTGGCCAAGGATACTTAAAATTGACTTTTTACCAATGGACTTAAAAGACATTTACAGAACATTATACCCAACAACTACATAATATACATTCTTTTCATCAGTGTGTGGAACATTCTCCAAGATATACCACATATTAAGCCACAAAAGAAGTCTTACAAATTAAAAAAGAAAAATATCAAAAGAAAAGAAAGAAAAACATCAAAATAATAATCAGTATCTTCTTGGACAACAGCAGAATTAATGCTAGCAATCAATACCAAGAAGAAATACAGAAACTATATAAATGGAAATCAAATAAAATGAATGATCACTGACGTAATCCAAACAAAAATTTTTAAAAAGTTTGAAATTAATGAAAATGAAAACACAACCTATAAAGCCTCTGCAAAACAGCAAAAGCAATGCCAAGAGGGAAATTTATAGCATTAAATTCCTGTATCAAGACAAATTATCAGAATAACATCTCATCTCATGGAACAACAAAAAGAAAAACAAACCAAACCCCAAGGTAGAAGAGGAGAAATAGCAAAGATCAGAACAGAACTAAATTAAATAGAGAAAAAACAGAAACCAATACAAAGGATCAACAACAGAAAAGCTGGCTTTGCAAAAACATAAACAAACCACTAGCTAGACTAACTAGATCCAAATAAAATCAGAAATGAAAAAGAAAATATTACAACCAACACAACTGAAATATGAATAACCTCAGAAACTGTTATTAATAATTATAAGTTCAGAAACTAGAAAACAGAGGAAGTGACTAAATTCCTAGACACATACCACTTCCTGAGACTGACCAGAAGGAAATAGA
Source organism: Galagoides demidoff (assembly GCA_963574575.1). Taxonomy (NCBI): domain Eukaryota; kingdom Metazoa; phylum Chordata; class Mammalia; order Primates; family Galagidae; genus Galagoides; species Galagoides demidoff. The sequence goes on from CAUYQV010063822.1 coordinate 17,237, forward strand.
ATTTTTGAACAGAACAATAATGAATAGTGATATTGAATCAGTAATAAAAAAATCTCCCAACCAAAAAACAAAAACAATAAAAACAAAAACCTCCTAGAAGCAGTTGTATTTTCAGCCAAATTCTACTAAAGAACTAATATCTTATGAAACTCTTCCAAAATGTCCAAGAGAAATGAATTCTCCCCAACTCATTCAACAAAGCATTATCACCCTTTTACCAAAAACCAGATAAGGACATGCCAAGAACAACAAAAAGAAAACTACAGGCCAATATCTTGAAGAACATAAATGCAAATATCCTTAAAGAAATATTAGCAAGTCAAATCTAATAGCATAGCAAAAAGAAAATACATGATAATGAGTTTTATACTAGAGATGCAAGGATGGTTCAAAATAAACCAATAAATCAATAAGTGTGATATAGAATTAAGGACTCATTAATTTCTGTGGTATCTCAAAACTAGGGAACAAAATCAAGATGGCAATTCCATTTAATACATATAAAATAAAATATCTAGGAAAATATATATAATCAGGGAGATGAAAATTCTCCACTAGGGAAACTATAAAACACTGCTGAAAGAAATTGTATATGACACCAACACATGTAAAAACAACCCACACTCATGGATTAGAAGAGTTAATACCATTAAAATGACCAATACTGCTGAAAGCATCTTCATGTTCAACATAATCTCCATCAAAAAAAACCAACATCATCATTTTTTTACAGAATCTAAAAAAATTCTACAGTTCATATGGAACAAAAAAAGAGCCCCAATAGCCAAAGAAATTTTAAAAAAATAAAAATAAAAAAGACAAAGCTGGAAGCATCATGTTGCCTGACTTCAAATTATACTACAAGTCTATATTAACCAAAATAGCATGGTACCAGTATAAAAATAGACATATAAATCAATGGAACACAATAGAGAACCAGAAATAAAACCTCGTACTTAGAGCCAACTTACCTTTGACAAAGTTGACAAGAACATTCCCCTGAGAAAGGACATTCTTTTCATTAAATAGTGCCAGGAAAATTGGATTATCATATGCAGAAGAATGAAACTGGACCACTATCTCTCACCACATATAAAAATCATCTCAAGATGGATTAAGGACTTGAATGTGAGACCTGAAATTATAAAAATACTAGAAGAAGGTATAGGGAAAACTTTTCTGGACATTGGTCCAGACAGAGTTTATGACTAAGGCAACAAAAGCAAAAAGAGATAAAAAGGATTTAGGTAAGCTACAGCAAAAGAAATAATCGACAGAGTGTATGAACAACATGCAGAATGGGAAAAAATATTTGGAAACTATACATCTGACTGGGGACTAACATCTAGAATTAACAAGGAATCCAAACAATTCAACCATCACAAGAAAACATAATTTCATTAAACAGTGGGCTAAGGACATGAATAGGCATATTTCAAAAGATGATAAACAAGTGGCCAAAAAGCATGTAAAAATGTTCAGATACATAATATACGAATATCTTCGCCCATTCTGAAGGTTACCTATTTGCTTCATTGATTGTGTCCTTGGCTGTACAAAAGTTTTTTAGCTTGAGCAGGTCTGATTTATTTATTTTTATTGTTGCTGCAATTGCCATGGGGATCTTCCTCATAAATTCTTTTCCCACACCAATATTGTTAAGCATTTTCCCCACACTTTCTTCTAGATTATTTATTACTTCATGGCTTAGATTTAAATTTTTTGTCCAGTGTGAATTAATTTTTGTGAGTGGAGAGATGCAGGTCCAGTTTCCATCTTTTACATGTGGGTAACCAGTCCTCCTAGCACTATTTAGGGATTCTCTTCCCCAATGCATGCTTTTGTTTGGTTTATTGAAGATCAGATGGGACTAGGGTTGCTGTTTTGTTCCATAGATCTATGTCTCTATTTGTATGTTAATACCATACTGTTTTGATCACTATAGATTTGTAGTATAACCTGAAGTCTGGTAACATGATGCCTCCAGATTAATTTTTATTTCCTAGAATTGCTGCAGATGGTGGCAAGCATCCAGAGAAAATAGAATGAGAACTATGGAAACCCTCTATGGAAAAGAGTGTGGAGACCTTTTAGAAAAATAGAGCTACTAAATGATCCAGTAATCTGGGTATCTACCCAAATGAAAAGAAATCAATACATAGAAAAGACACCTGTGGCTCATATGTCTATTGCAGCCCTGTTTACAATAGCAAAGATACAGAGTCAATGTCAGTGTCCATCAGCAGAGGACTGGATAAAGACAATGTGGTGTACATGCTCAATGGAACATGCGCAATGGTGTACATGCGCAATGGAACTGCGCAATGGTGTACTTGCGCAATGGAACATGCGCAATGGAACATGCGCAATGGTGTACATGCGCAATGGAACATGCACAATGGTGTACATGCGCAAAAAAGACAATGTGGTGTACATGCGCAATGGAACATGCACAATGGTGTACATGCGCAATGGAACTGTTCAGCAATGAAAAAGAATGAAATCAAATCTTTGGCAGCAACATCGTTGGAACTGGAAGCATTATCTTATGAAGTCAGACAGTTAAGTTTGGGAACTTATCCTAGACAACATGATACATACCTCACTGCTGAATATTGTTATGGTCACATTTGAAGTACTGTCCTTGGGAGACTATGTGCTATGCCTGCCTCATCTACCCTTCAAAGCAATTTTGGAGTTCTTTTTTTGGAATGATTGATTGCCAATGCTGTCCTCTCATGACACACAAAAACATGCAACAACAATATTGAACGCCACTAAAAGACATACACCACATATCTGCAAGGTAATAAAACCTTACCCAGTTCTTTGTACAGAGCTGTCAACATAAGTGCATGGTGGCAAGTATGTGAACTTAATTGTTAGACTTTATACAACGACAGCTCTGATGGTCATTCTGGAAAAAGAGCTCCAAAATTGCTTTGAAGGGTGGACTTAGGCACTAGTGTCAGTGCATAGCTTCCCAGTGGGAGTACTTCGAGGCTGACCACCGTGACATTCAGCAATGAGTTTATGTAGCACTTTTTTTAGGATGAGTCCAACTTAATTGTCCAACTTGGAGTGGGGCAACTCAGACACAGAAAGACAAATACTGCATTTTCTCACTTATAAGTGGGAGCTAAAAAAAAAATGTGTACACATAGAAGAAGAGTGTGGAATGATGTTACCAAAAATAGACTTCATATAACAATGAAGTAAATAAAAACAAAAAATATATAAGGGTAGTCATATTTCAGGAAATAGTAATAATTGGTAAGGTTTTTGAGGATGACTCAGTGGTAGTTTCTGTGATGAGCAGTTTACAATTTACATAAATCCTAAGAGATTGGTGAACAGATTCATAGATTAGAAATTCGAGGCACAGAGAGGTTAAAGAGTTTTGTTGACATCCTGTAGGTAATAAGCCACAAATCTAGGTATTTTGCCTCCAGAGATGGTGCTATTAAACACCATGCCAGATGGCGATGTCTTCTTTTACAAAAAGAAAAAAAAAAAAAAGCACAGAGAAATTAGATTAGCTAAGGATCTGAAACACATGGAACGATGTTAACCATTCCAGATTTTAAATTTAACATTCAATGTAAGTTCTTCCTTTGAAGCCCAAAGGGAATAAGGAAATGTATTTTAAATTTGGAATTGTAAGACCTGAGAGTAGTTTCTAGTTTGTGCTTAACTTCTCTGAGTTTCTTCACATACAAATAAGGGCAATTGTTATCTCACCTTGTTGAGAGGCATTAATGAGGAAATAGATGTGAAGGCACCTTATAAATGTTATTGCCTGATAAATTTTAGTTCCCATTAATAGATGAGCATAATTTGACACTGTTTGAAAAAATACAGAATTGAAATAGGAATTACAAGAACTTTTCACTCCCCTTGGAAAATGCAGTAAATTATTTTATTGCCCTTTAGTGTGCAATATCTTAAAACATTTTTAATATCTACATTTAGGGAACAGTTTTAATATTAGAAAATTAACATGGATGAAAACAAAGAATGATGCCATGCAGTAATGTCTTTCTTTATTTTTATAGGACTTTTTGAGAGGATGAGAAACAACAGGTATCCAATATTCTGAAGGATGTCATTATTGGGTTGCCTAGGTGACTCACCAGGATGTATTATCACATTATACCTCATATTCTTTTGGAGTAAGTTGAAATGGGGAAGATGTGAGACACGAGAGGTTAAGAATTCTGAAAAGAAGCTTGCATCATTATCACTACAATCAAGAATGTGACCATATTTATTCATCATTTTAAAATTCATTTATTCACTTACATTGTACATGTCATCTCACTTGCATTATACTAGATGTTGAAAAAAGTGTATCTAGAAATATTTAGTCTTGTTGAACATCCAGAATATAAGCAAATGAAGTAAATACCACTGTAGAAGGTCACCCACTTAGCATTAATTGACAAGGTGGTATAGCTAGAAAGTGTAAGGGAGTTCCTATAAGGGAGTAATCAACATTGAGCACGACCGTTGGGGAAACCTTACAGACACAGGAACAAAGACTGGGGAGCAGGAATGTCTTTGGTTTTGGAGAATCAGTTATGTCTCTGATAAAGGTTTAATAACAGAATCCACAGAGAACTCAAATGTATTTAGCAAGAAAAGAACAAGTGATCCCATCTCGAGGTGGGCAAGGGACTTGAAGAGAAACTTCTCTGAAGAAGACAGGCGCATGGCCTACAGACATATGAAAAAATGCTCATCATCTGTTATCATCAGAGAAATGCATATCAAAACTACTTTGAGATATCCTCTAACTCCAGTAAGATTAGCCCACATCACAAAATCCAAAATGAGAGATGTTGGCATGGATGTGGAGAAAAGGGAACACTTCTACACTGCTGGTGGGAATGCAAACTACATTCCTTTTGGGAAGATGTTTGGAGAACACTTAGAGAACTAAAAATAGACCTGCCATTCGATCCTACAATTCCTCTACTAGGTATATATCCAGAAGAACAAAAATCATAAGATATTTGTACCAGAATGTTTATGGCAGTCCAATTCATAATTGCTAAGTCATGGAAGAAGCCCAAGTGCCCATCGACCCATGAATGGATCAATAAATTGTGGTATATGTACACCATGGAATATTATGCAGCCTTAAAGAAAGATGGACACTTTACCTCTTTCATGCTTACATGGATGGAACTGGAACATATTCTTCTTCACAAAGTATCTCAAGAATGGAAGAAAAGTATCCAATATACTCAATCCTATTATGAAACTAATTTATACCTTTCATTTGAAAGCTATAACCCAATTATAGCCCAAGAATATTGGGGAAAGGGAAAGGGAGGGTAGGGTAGGGAGGACGGTAGGTGGAGGGAGGGTAATTGGTGGGAATTACCTCGATGCATCGTACAAGGGTACATGTGAAACTTACTAAATGTAGAATATAAATGTCTTAACACAACAACTAAGAAAATGCCATGAAGGCTACATTAACCAGTTTGACGAAAATATTTCAAATTGTATATAAAACCAGCACATTGTAATAAATAAATAAATGAAATGAAATGAAATATGTCCACCAAACTAAAGGAAAAAAAAAAGAAGTTCTTTTGGCAGATGCATAATGGATTAACTGTCGACATCATCCAGCCAAATGACTTTCCAATTATAGAGAACTTAGAATATAGGCTGGGGGATTTATTTTATTATTTACCTTATTTCATCATCATCATTATTATTTTTATTAAATCATAACTTTGTACGTTGATAAATTTATGGGGGTTCAGGGTACTGCTGCTTTGCTATACAATGTGAAATGCTTACATTGAACTAAGTAACACATCCATCACAATTATACTCATTTCTTAATAGTTTAGAAATGTACTAATGTTGCATCATGCACATTAGGTGGAGGTCTACCCAAATACCCTCGCTCCTCCCATATCCCCCCGCCTTCCCCTCTCTCTCCTCTTCCCTTCTACTTTTTGGACTATAGTTATGTTTTGCTATTCATATGAATGTGTAGGTGATTATATATTGATTTCATAGTAGTATTGAGTACACTGGGTATTTATTTTCCCATTCTTGACATATTTTACTAAAAAGAATATGTTCCAGTTCTGTTCAGATAAGCATAAAAGATGTGAAGTCTCCATCTTTTTATGGCTGCATAGTATTCCATAGTGTACGTATACCAAAATTTGTTAATCCATTAATGGGTCGATGGGTACTTGGGGTGTTTTCATGTCTTGGCTATTATTAATTGGGCTGCAATAAACATTCTGGTACAAATGTCTTTATGGTAAAATAATTTTTGATCATCTGGGTATATACCAAGTGGAGGAATTGCAGGATCAAACAGTAGGTCTACTTTTAGTTCCTTTAGTGTTGTCCAAACTTTTTTCCAAAAAGGTTGTATTAGCTTGCATTTCCACCAGCAGTGTAGAAGGGTTCCCTTCTCTCCACATCTACACCAACATCTGTAGTTGGGGATTTTATGATGTGGGCTAATCTTACTGGAGTTAGATGATATCTCAAAGTGGTTTTGATTTCCATTTCTCTGATGATTAAGGATGATGAGCATTTTTTTCATGTGTTTGTAGGCCATGCACCTGTCTTCATCAGAGAAGTTTCTGTTCAAGTTTTGCTCAGATAGAAATGGGTCATTTGTTCTTTTCTTATTGATTAATGTGAGTTCTCTGCAAAAATAATTGATAACCTGCAAAAATCTTCTTCCATTTTGAAGGTTGTCTGTTCGCTTTACTTACTGTGCTCTTGGCTATGCAAAAGCTTTTTAGTTTGATCAGGTCCCAGTAATGTATTTTTGGTATTGCTTTATTTGCCCACAGGGTTCTCCTCATTCTCCCAGGCCAATTTCTTCAATTGTTTTCCCTGCACTCTCTTCTAGACTTTTTATAGTTTCATGTCTTAAGTTTAAATTGTTTATCCAGTGAGAATCAATTTTTGTTAATGGTGAAAGCTGTGGGTCCAGTTTCAGTCTTCTAGAGGTCTCCAGCCAGTTCACCCAGCACCATTTGTTAAATAGGGAGTCTTTTCCCCACTGTATATTTTTGATAAGCTTGTTGAAGATCAACTGATGATAAGTAGCTGAGTTCATCTCTTGGTTCTCTATTCTGTTCCATAAAGCTACTGCTCTGTTTTTGTGCCAGTACCATGCTGTTTTGATCACTGTAGATTTATAGTATAGCCTGAAGTCTGGTAACATGATACGTCCTGATTTGTTCTTATTTCTGAGTAATATATTTGCTATTTGAGCTTTTTTCTGATTCCATATGAAATGATGTATTTTTTCAAGTTCTTTAAAGTATGACAATGATAATTTAATAGTGATTGTATTAAGTCCTTAGTGTTCTAATCATGAAAGGATGCTGGGTATTAACAAAGACTTTTTCTGCATCAATTGAGAGAATCATATGATCTTTGTTTTTTATTTTATTAATGTGATGTATATTTTATGGATTTGTGTATATTGAACCAACCTTGTAACCCTGGAACAGAGCCAACTTGATCATGATGTATAATTTTTTTGATGTGTTTTTGAATTCTGTTTGCTAAGATCTTATTGAATATTTTTGCATTGATATTCACTGATGATACTGGTTTATAATTTTCTTTCTTTGTTGGATCCGTTCCTGGTTTGGGGATCAGGGTGATATTTGTTTCATAGAATGTGTTGAGAAGTAGTCCCTTTTTTTGTATGCTTTGGAAAAGATTGTACAATGTAGGTACTAGTTCTTCTTGAAAGGTTTGATATTATTCAGATGTGAAGCCTTTTGGTTCCAGACTTTTCATTTTGGGGAGATTTAATATTGTTGATGCTATTTCAGTGATTGATATAGGTCTATTCAAGTTTTCTAATTCTTTCCAGGTAGTGGTCCATTTCCTTCAGATTTTCTTATTTCTTGGAATAGAGATTTTTATAATAATCATTGAGGATTTTTTGAATTTCTGAGATGTCTGTCGTTATTTCTCCTTTATTGTTTCAGACAGACAATATTAGTTTTTTTTTATTTTGTTTTTATTATTAGGGATTCATTGAGGGTACAAAATGTGTCATACACTGAGACCCCCCCCCACTCTCTCCTTTCCCCACCCCCACCATGTCATTAATTGTCCTTATATCAAAATTGAATACATGGGATTCATGCTTCTTCATTCTTGTGATGCTTTACTGAGAATAATGTGTTCCACTTACATCCAGGTTAGTACAAATACTGTAAAGTCTCCATTTTTTTAATGGTGAATACTATTCCATGGCATACATGTACCACAGCTTGTTAATGCATTCCTGGTTTGGGGGTCATTTAGGCTGTTTCCATATTTCAGCAATTGTAAATTGAGCTGCAATAAACAGTCTACTGCATGTGTCATTATGATAAAGGGTTTTTATTTTCCTCTTGGATAGATGCCCAGTAGTGGGATTGAAGGATCAAATGTGAGGTCTAGCTTGAGTTCTTTCTCCATACTTCCATCCAAAAAGGTTGTATTAGTAAAGGTTATATTAGAGGTTTTATTTTTCTGTTTCTGGTTATGTTGGCCAAAGGTTTATTGATTTTATTAATCTTTTCAAAAAAAACCAACTTTTTGTTTCATTGATGTTCTGAAGGATTCTTTTGTTTATAATTTCATTTAATTCTGCCCTAATTTTGGTTATTTCTTTTCTTCTGCTGGGTTTGGAGTTGGAATGTTCTTCCTTTTCCAGTTGCTTAAGATGATCCATTAAGTTGTTAGCTTCCTCTGTTTTCTTAATGAAGGCTTCCAATGCTATACATTTCCCTCTTAGGACTGCCTTTGCAGTATCCCACAGGTTGTGATATTTGTGTCTTCATTATCATTTTGTTCCAAAAATGTGGTGATTTTTTTCTTAATCTCATCTTTGACCCAGCTATCATTCAGCCTAAGATTATTTAGCTTCCACGACTTTGAGTATGAAGATTTCTTTTGCTGTTGTGTTCAATTTTATTCCATGGTAGTCTGAGAAGATACAAGGAATAATTTCTATACTTTTAAATTTGCTGAGGTTAGACTTGTGTCCTAGGATATGATATATTTTGGAGGATGATCCATTGGCTGATGAGAAGAATGTATATTTAGTTTTATTAAGGTGAAATGTTCTATAGAGGTCTATTAAGTCCATTTGTTTTAGGGTCAGGTTGAGGTCTAATATTTCTTTGTTTAGTTTCTTCTTGGAGGATCTATCCAAAACGGTCAAGGGGTGTTAAAATCTCCAACTATTATAGTGCAGGAAGATATCAAGTTGTTCATATCCATTAGGGTTTGCTTTATGAATTGAGGAGCATTCTGGTAGGGTGCATAAATGTTAATTATCAAAATCTCTCCATGTTGGTTGTTTTCCTTGGCAAATATGTAGTGAACATCTTTATCTCTCTTTATCTTTGTTGGTTTAAAGCCAATCTTATCTGCAACTAAAATTGCAACACCTGTTTTTTCTGGTTTCCATTTGCCTATAATGTACAAGTCTATCCCTTCACCCTGAGTCTATTTTTATCCTTCAAGGTAAAGTGAAATTCTTGTATATAGCAGATATCTGGTCTGAGTTTATGTATCCAGTCAGCCAGCCTTGCCTCTTTAGAGGACAATTTAAACCATTCACATTAATTGAGAGAATTGATAAGCCTGGTTGTGTTTGGGGTGTCATGATTTTTGTATGTCCAGTGGACATTTTTAATCCTTTCACCACTGTGGAAGTTGGGTTTTGTTCAAAAATTTGTGGGTGAGAGCATTGTGCTGGTCATTGTGGAGAATGAGTCTGAGAATATCCTGGAGAGCTGGTTTAGTAATGGCAAACTTCTTCAATGTGTGCTGAAGTATTAAAGTATTTGATTTCTCCATCACAAATAAAATTCAGTTTAGCTGGGTACAGGATCCTGGGCTGGAAGTTGTTTTGTTTTGGGAGATTGAAGTTTGATGACCATCCTCTTGTGACTTGAAACGTTTCTTCTGAGAGATCTGCAGTCATTCTGACATTTCTCGCTTTGTTGGTGATGCTTTTCTTGCATCTGGCTGCTTGCAGAATTTTCTCCTTTACCTTAACTTTGGCAAAGTTAATCACAGTGTGTCTAGGAGATGCTTTATTTGGATTCAGTCTTGCTGGGGTTCTGAAACTGGCTGCTATCTGAAGTTCTGTATCTCTTGCAATGTTTGAGAAATTCTCCAAAATCTTTTGGATGGAGCATCTGTACCTTTGGTACCATCCTCTTCTCCTTCAGGAATTGCCATAAGGTGAATGTTTGATCTTTCAGAGTGATCCCACAACTCTGGGAATGATCAGTTTTTGCTCTCCATTTGTCTGCCTCCCTGAGTGTTTGGGAATGTTCAAAAGCTTTGTCATCAGTTTCAGAGATCCTTTCTTCTGCCTGGTCAACTCTATTACTGAGGGATTCTACTGTATTTGAGAGCTCCCCAACTAACTTTTTCATTTCCTTGAGCTCTACTATCTCCTTTCTCATTATGTCCATATCTTTGGTGACTTTGTCTTTGAATTCATTAATTTCTTGAGTCAACTTTAGAACTGCTCTTTGGAATTCAATTTCTAACTTTTCCTCCATTCTATTTATCTTATTTGCCATCCATATTCTGAATTTGATTTCTGACATTGCTGCCATTTGTCTATGCATGACATCTTCAGTGGGTCTGCCCCATGTTTATTTTGCACCATTTGGTTATTAGAACTGGTAGAGTAAGTTTGAATTGGGGTTCCTAGGTAATAGAGATAGTCCCTTACCAAAGCGCTGGGTTTTATAATTGTGGCTTATCTCTTACAACCTTACAAAGGCCCCTTTGAAAGTTTTGGCTGGAGACTCTGAGGACCTACTTGGTGAGATAGCACAAGCTAGCTCTGTTTTGATATCACCCAGCCTCTACCCTATCCTAAGAAGGCTGGGGTATTTAAATGCATTCTGAGTGGATGTGGAAGTGGCAGTGGTATGGAGGAAAAGAGGTTTCTATCCACTCAGAAAGCAGCCTTCAGTTTTTTGTGAGATGTAGACCCTCAGTTACAAAAGAGCTTACCTTTGAGTACTGCAAAAAAGATAACTGTGGCTTTAAACATGTAGTCAAGTGTTTTTGCTTATTTTTTTCATCAACAAAAAGGCCACAAAATAGGCAGTTGGTGCTATCACAGTGGTATAATGGTGCCATGAGGAATGTGGCTCCTCTTGTCTTCCTGTCCCAGCATTCTTGCATGAGGCTTTGGTCCTTATCATCACAGGATGATGGCCACCTCTCCAGATGAGCAAGAGAATGAGAAAAGGTCAAATGCAATGGGCAAAAACTTATGCAGTGAGAAACTGACCCTTTGAAAAAATTTTCTGGAGGTTTTACTGTTTAATCCCTCCTTAATTAATTGGCAAGAATGAGGTCATAAGGCCAGTCAAAATTGCAAGAGGCTACAAAAGGACAGTCTTAACCAGACACATTGCTGCTGCAAACAAAATTGATGGTTTGGGGGAAAGAGAAAAATGGGTATGTATGAGTGTCTTGTTGGATATTTGGAACAAGAGGTAGACTTCAAGATATGAATCATTTTCTTAATATGTTTTTTTAAAAATTGAATCTGTTTTTCCAGCATCCCTTTATGATCAGAACACTTAAGAAAATTGATATAGAAGGGACATTCCTTAGACTGATAGAGACCATCTACAGAAAACCTACAGCCAATATTGTATTGAATGGAGTTAAACTGAAATCATTTCCACTCAAATCAGGAACCAGGCAAGGGTGCCCATTGTCTCC
>CAUYQV010063823.1:0-13521 GCA_963574575.1 Galagoides demidoff
TCCCAGCTACTTGGGAGGCAGAGGCAGGAGACTCGCTTGAGCCCAGGAGTTGGAGGTTGCTATGAGCTGTGATGCCATGGCACTCTACCCAGGGGGATAGCTTGAGGCTCCGTCTCAAAAAAAAAAAAAAAAAAAAGAAAGCTCAGAAAACTAAAAGTAGACCTACCTTTTGATCCAGCAATTCCACTTCTAGGGATTTACCCAAAGAAAAAAGTCATTTTATAAAAAAAGACACTTGCACTCAAATGTTTACAGCAGCAAAATTAACAACTGCAAAGTTGTGGAAACAACCTAAGTGCCCACCAATATATGAATGGATTAATAAAATGTGGTATATGTCTACCATGGAATACTACTCAGCCATTAAAAAGGCAGTCTAGTATCTTTTGTAACAACCTCAATGAAACCGAAGATCATTCTTTTAAGTAAAGTATCACAAGAATGGAAAAACAAACACCACATATACTCACTATTAAATTAAAACAAATCAATCAACACTTAATTGCACATATGGAAATAAAATTCAACAAAAATATGGCAAGTTGAGGGGGAAGAGAATATAAGTAAATCACATCTACTAAGTACAATGCCCACGATCTGGGTGAGAAAAATCCTCATAACTTTGAATCAATCTGTACAAAGCAAACTGTGCGGCCAAAATTTATATACCACTGTAACATTCTGAATTTTTAAAAAAAGAACTCATAGACCAGCAGTATGAATCTGACCAGTATCCAAAATGAGCCAGTTACATGAGCAAAGGTGCATGTGCTCTTAAAACTCAGTGAAGGAAGCAATTGCATCTTCTGGAAGAGAACACAAGAGGTTTCTTGTAGAAGTGGAGTGGAAAAATATTTGGCCTTAACAACTAAGGAAAAAAATGAAAATAATTAGAACTGGGTCATAGTAATCTTTTGGATTAAATTAGAAGATATCAATGCCTTGGCCAAAAAGTACAAAATCTCACCTGGGTAAGGATGAAGATTTACTTAAGTTTCCAGAAGCAAATAGTGTGTACTTTATTGCAAATAATAAGGTCTGTGTGACCAATTCCCTTAAATTATAGAGGTCTCTTTATAAATATAAGAGACGAGGACTAAATTTTGTTGCTAAAAAAAGTCCAGTTGGTTTGGGGCCAAAATTGGTCGTACAACCTCAAATGGCTGAAAAAGGCATTTCTCAGAGTAGCTTACGATGATGTAATTGTTTAATTAGTGGGCACACATCTTTTAACAAAGACAGCTTTAAACCAAGAATGTAAATGGATAAGAAAATCACATTTTTTTAACATTTGAAAATGCAGGTTCCTGGGTGCCACCTTAGACCTGCTAGAGTCAGAGTCTCAGATGGTGGAGTCTGGTGATCTAGTTCCAACAAGTAGCCCAGGTGATTCCTAAGCTTATTTTAGTTTGAGAACTACTGATTCACGGAATTAGGATAGATGATCTTTGAAAAACTTAATGTGTGATATCATAAAAGTATAAACATTGTGTATCCAGGATAGAACAGAAGGTTCAAATCTATAATGGCTTCCTTCTCACCCATGGTGAAGTTGTAGGCATTTTGTAAGCGCCCCCTGCAGGTCCCTTCAACCTGCAGGGACCCTCAGTTCCTGTCTCCTGCCTTCCTTTTTGAGCATATTGACATCATTGGGCACCTTTGGTTTTTAATTCCATTGTTAATATGCTTCATTTCTCTGCCCCTTGTATTTGCAATCAGATGGACTTCCCAACATGGCTCTGTTCTCAGCTTGCTCAGAAGGGCATTTATTTGCACAGGATAATCTTTAGTGTAGCCCCTATACCCCTCAGGGATGTCCAACCCGTGGCCCACATGCTGATTTTATGAGGATATTTTTTGCTTATCAGTGTTGTTGTATATCACAGAAAGTATGCAAGGACTTTTGTTTTTTTTTTTTTTTTTTTTTTGCTAATCAGCTTTTGTTATTTGTATTTAAAGTGTAGCCCAATATAACACTTATTATTCCAACATGCAGCAGAGAATTTAAAAAAAGGTTCATACCCTGCAAGGGGCTGTGATCCTGCAGCACAACTTTAACACACTACGAGGTTTCATCAGTTAGCCAAAGTGCAGTCAATAGGCAAGCAGCATCCACGTCACTGGAATTTGCTGCAATGCAGAAACACAGGCTCCATCCCAGGACTGTGAAATCAGAATTTGCATCTTCACAAGATCTCCAGGTGATCTAGATATTTCCTTAGAAAGCTAATGACTCAGTGTCTACGCTGAATCTTCCAAATATTGGCAAGTCCTCAGATCAAATACAAAAGGTACCTGGCTTGGCGCCCATAGTTCAGTGGGTAGGACGCCAGCCACATACACCAAAGGTGGTGGGTTTGAGCCCAGCTCAGGCCAGCTAACCAACAAACTGCCACCAAAAAATAGCTGGGCATTGGGGCAGGCTCCTTTAATCCCAGCTGCTTGGAAAGTTGAGGCAAGACAATTGCTTGAGTCCAAGAGTTTGAGGTAGCTGTGAGCTGTTACACCACAGAACTCTACTGAGAGCAACATGGTGAAACTCTGTAATGAAAGAAAAAAAAGAAAGAAAGAAAAAAACAGCACTGGAAATAAAGAAAAAAGGCACTTGGCTTTCTTTTAAAAATTAAATGCAAATTAAATAAATAAAATCACATAGAAAAACATTTGTAATTCACTATATTAATAGAATAAAACACAAAAACGCAGAATCATATCAAAAGATACATAATAAACATTTAACAAATCCCAAATTCATTCATGATAAAAATAATGAACAAATTAAATATGGAAGGAAACTTCCTTAACACAAGAACAGTGTTTATGAAAAACTTACAATATACAGTATTATGAAAGAGTTTTCTCTACAAGATTAGAAATAAGAACATCCACTCTTCTTGATTCTTTTCAACATTGTACTAGATGATGTAGTCAAAGCAATTTGTCTAGAAAAATATATATACGTTATCAACATTAGAAAGAAACTCAAACAATATCTCTTTTCAAATAACTTGATCTTGTATAGAGAATATTCTAAGGAACCAATTAAAAATAAGATTAGGAACCCAAAAGAGTTCAGTAGCAATGAAATAATCAAAGACACTTAAAAATCAACTCCATTTCTACATACTAGCAATTAATCTAACCTGAAACTCAGAAAATTTGTTTTTCATTTATGCAATAATTGGTGAGCTGGTTCTAAAATTCATGTGGAAATGCAAGTGTTCTGGAGCAGCCAAAACAATCCTGAAAAAGGACAAAGTTGGAGTACTTGGCTCATGCACTATGTACATTGATAGTACTGATAAATAATACATTGTGGTATTGATATGAGGATGGACATATATGTCAATGGAATAGAGTTAGATGACCTCAAATTAATCCTTACAATCATGGTAAACTAATTGAAAGGGTTATCAATACAATATGGAAAATATTTTTTGCAACAAATCTTCCTGGGACAAGTGGATATGTACATGCAAGTGGAATTTCTCTCTTATATCATATACTTCATTGACTCAAAAAAGAACATGAACTTACATATAAGAGTTAAAAGTAAAAATTCCATCGAAAGAACATCTTTGTGTTCTAAGGTAAAACAATGTATTTTAATATATGACACTATTAGGCATTTGACAAAAGAAAAAATAGATTAATTGAACTTTAGCAGGATTAAGATCTTTTTATGATTCAAACTATGCCATCATGGGCAGCACCTGTGGCTCAGTGGGTAGGGTGCTAGCCCCCCATGTACCAAGGGTGGAAGGTTCAAACCTGGCCTTGGCCAAACTGCAACAAAAAAATAGCCAAGCATTGTGGAGGGCACCTGGAGTTCCCACTACTTGGGAGGCTGAGGCAAGAGAATCGCCTAGGCCCAGGAGTTGGAGGCTTCTGTGACCTGCATGATGCCACGGCACTCTACCGAGGGGGATTAAGGTAAGACTCTGTCTCTACAAAAAAGGAAAAATAAAAAGGAAGAAAGAAACTATGCCATCACAACAACCAAAAGCAAGGAGCAAAATATTTTCAAATCATATAGCTGATAAACTATTGTCCAGAATATATAAAGGATTCTTACAACTCAAAAATAAAATGACAAACATTCTAAAAATAGTGGATAAATTATGTGAACAGATATTTATCAAAAAAAAACCTACAGAAATTTCCATTAAGTGCAATAAAAATGAATTCTCAGCAAACACCTTTATTCATTAAGGAAATGCACATCTAAACTACCATGATATATACTTCACAAATCTTGAAGGCATATTCATAATTGAATGAAGCTAGTATATAAGACGACATACTGTGTGCTTTTATTTATGTGACATAGTAGGAAAGGTGAAATATAAAAACCACCAATGTAAAAAGATTAGTAGTTACTGGGGGCTTGGGAAAGAGGAAGTTTTAATAGGAGAAATGCAGAAAATTTGTTTGTGCATTATTCTCTTGACACTGTAATGATTTGTTAATGACACTATTTTTCAAATCCTACAGAATTTACAGCACAAAGACTGTACCTAAATGCATGCATTTGACATGCATTAAGTTATGCATTAAACATTATTTTAGGTTGGGAGAACCCTGGGTGCAATACAGATAAAATAATCTAATGACATAATAAACATATGACATACTGTGTGGACAAAAAGGGGGTTGACCTAAGAAATGTAGGTGATAAGCGGAGATCCTAAATTTAAAAGGTCAAATGATTTGTACATGATCATTATGCTTTAGTTATTAAAGTTCTCCCCCCATGGATATATGTATTGCCAATTCTGAAAGCACTAAGCATGTGTTTTGGGACTCAATGTGTAACTGACCATATAGTTCATGGGAAGAAGAAATGAGAGCTAAGCTTGGAACACTCTGTAATTATAAGAAACACCTTGGTGATAAGGTCATAGAGAAGGGATTCAGCTCTCCTTAATAGGAGAATGCATGAGTGATTGGCAATCTCTACACCTATAGTGCTAATACCCATGGGATCACATCTATAAGTAGCTGTGGGAGAAGTCAGTTGGAGAGCACTCATTCCTTCACCAACCTGCTCACTGTGACTCTTTCACTTCTCCTGATCTCAGGGCATTTGTCCAGCATCTCTCTAAGAAGACTGCTAAGAGTTACTCTCTCTACTCTCTCATTGAGGCTGTTTTTCTCCCTCGAAGACTATTTCTTTCTCTCTTCCTTCTGCTAAGGTGAATAGCCCTCAGGCACCTAAGGGTAATTGTTCCTGAGCAAGATAGCAGACCACAGCCTTCTGCATGTGAATGATAGATAACCCTCTGGAAACCTGGCCAGTCCCAGCCCAACACAACGATTAAAGAAAGTGAACTTTCTCACTGTTACAGTGGGAGTTTATGCAGAGGAAGTGAGAATGGAATGATTGATTCATGTCTTACTGGATTAAATCATGTGGTACTGGAGATATTAGTAGTAATGCAAATTTAACTTTAACTTTATGTATATTTACATGGAGAAGTTTAGGAATATGTACACATAGTTGTATATGTGAGTTAGTATAAACATGTGTGTAATTACACTGTTGGCCAACAAAGTCTAGAATCAAGAGAGTCCTAGTAAATTAGAGCACCCACTGGCTACATCTTTATTTCTAATACAATTACAAAAAAAAAAAAAAAACCAAAAAACTAATACTTCTTTTAAAAAAACAGTTAATACTAGAGAATCAGTGTGATTAATATATAGGACTGAGTAGTGTTATAAAGTGAAATGATGCTAAACAAAAACACAGCCAGTCAACCACAGAAACAAAATCAAAATGGGAGCATTTCAAAATTGTACACTGAAATGATTTGAGTACAGGAAAAAATACACAAACCTAAGTATAGTGTAAGGCAAATATCATGTATAGCAAAGATTTTTGAAGAGAAAATTTAATTGTAGACACAATAGAAAAAAATAAATATCATGAATCATACAATAATCCTTAAATAAATATTGAATAAATAAATTACGGGGAACAGATAAACTGCCCATGGGGAAGAAATACAAACATTTGTAGAAATTCCATCTGTTAGAAGGCAGAAAAGTTTCTCCATAGTGACTTCTTTAAAAAAAAAACCAAAAACAAAAACAAGCAACATGGAAAGAGAAAAAAAAATTTGCAGAGAAGAAACTTGACCCAAGCTACCTTGTCAGATGTTCAAATTAGCATCAACAGTGATATACATCTTTACAACCTACTGACAGCCCCTTTGGGAGTTTTAATGATTACCAGAAGGTGATAATAGATGGTTTTAACACCAAGTTCATATTTGCACACAAGGGCAATCATATTATAAATATCTTATGGTTACAGCATTTTTACAATATCAATTTTAAGATGGATTTCTATTTAAAAGATGTGATACTATGAATTCTAGCACACAGAATACACTATTTTTCCCGTGGCTTGCCATTTCTTAGCATAATACCATGGTGGCTCATCTGCTGTAGTAATGGTCTGTTATTGAGCAAAAATATTTATAAAGAATTCTCTATGTATTAACCACCTCTTTGTAAATTTTGTAATGAATATTTTATAAGTAAAGGTACATTTAGCTACAGTTTCTTATTTTCCCTATGTATGATGACTTTATGGGTGACCTTTGAGACACCTTGTAGTTTCATATAAGTTGACCAATTCCATTTATCTTCTAACTAGATATTAGAGATATTATATTTATTAGTGGATTACTGTTATTATTTATTTTATATGTGGTAAAAAAATATATAAACTATGTTACAAGAAATTCATTGAGAAGAAAATAGAAATGTCAAAGAGTTCACTGAATGTCTGCATTGGAGGGGTGTCCTTCTAAAGAATTAGAAAAAGAGGCCAGGCACAGTGGCTTACATGTGTAATCCTACCACTCTCGGAGGCCAAGGCAAGTGAATTGCTGGAGCTCAGGAGTTCAATACCAGCCTAAACAAGCATGAGACCCCATCTCTAAAAATAGCTGAGCATTGTGACAGGCACCTGTAGTTCCAGCTACAAGGCTGAGGCAAGAGGATAGCTTGAACCCAAAGAGTTAGAGGTTGCTGTGAGTGTTGTCATTAGGGTCTCATGGAGAAGCACGGCCACAGAGCAGTGCTGTTTATTTATAAGGCCACATAAACCTGCATATTGAAACTGTATATTTAAATAAAGGGGTTCACAACTCTCTCAGGCATTAATTTTCTTCTGGCATACTACATAGCCAGGGACCACCACTCTCTCATGGCAAATGGCAAGTCAATTTCTTTACTCTTGGTTTAAATAGTATAGCTGTGCACATGTGTGCTGTACCTCATTAATATTCATTACAATCCCTCTGCACATGCGCACTTTACATAAATGACTTCATTAATATTCATTACTATCCATAATCCAGCTCATGAATAAACATCTTGTGACTATCTCCTGAGTAGCTTCTCCCTAGTCATCTACGGTTCAACTGATACCACTTTATCTAATATAATCCTTTTGAACATATCCTTTTAACATAACTTATGGAGAACATGTTGTCAGCCATTACTTCTTTTGTTCTTATCTAATGAAGCTTGAGGCTTGGAGGAGGAAGATGGATTGAATACCTGCCCTGATGGCCTCACCGTTTGGAGGCAGTTACTTCAATTTTAAGCAAGGCATAATTAAGATATTTCTAAGACATAAAGAGAACTTGTTTGTAAGCCTCCAATCCCATGTGGGCCTTAAGTCAGGGGGGTTTTACACCTGCAACTGACCAGGCTGACCTTAGGTCAGGGAGTTTTTATGCCTGCAACCAACCCGGCCATATGGGATTCTGCCTCAGTTTCTCACAAATATGCCTGCACAAAGTCTTTTCACTTCTCCCTCTCAAACAGCATTTTTGGCTAGAGGTATATAGATGCCTTTTGCCTATATGTGACCTATGATGTCATAGCACTCACAATTGTATACCTACCTTTTCTTTTACTTCCCATATTGATTGACTCCATTTGCCTTCTATCTATTAGAGACATTAGATTTATTAGTGAACTACTGAAAATCTTATTTTATATCTCAGTAATTCTTATAAATTTATGTTGCTTCAACACCCAATGTGATTCAGGTTTAATTTCTTCACAACAGACACACAATATATTCACCTTTGATGCACTTTCTGGGTATCTGACTCCTCCAAGATCCAGATATTTACCTTATAAAACTACTTACTGGTAGTTATCTCCCCATGAGACAGCTATACACAGCACGTGACGGGCCACATTAACCTTCACACCTGTGAAAGGACAAAGCAATGTCATGGTGGCCACCACTCCAGTGCAATATGAGGCCACATAAAATTATAAGAATATCCAACAAACTGTTAATTATTAGATAATTTAACAACATATGAATATAGGGGTTTTTTATTTTCTGGAGCAACCACTTTTTAAAAAGTTATTTAAAAAGAAGCATATTCAACATATAAGATCACCAATATATCTGTCTAACAAGGGTACAAGTGTTCTAGAACTAGAATATAAATGTTTTAATACAATGACTAAGCAAATAACATGAAATTTATGTTAACCAGCTTAATGAAAGTATTTCAAATTGTATATTAAAACAGGACAATGTACGCCATGCTTGCATTAATGTATACTGCTATCAATTAATTAAAAAAAGATATTATAAGAAAAAATAGAAAATGGAATTATCAAAAAAAAATGCTCAATTAAAACTACAAAAGGCAGGAAATTGGTAAAATAGAAAAACATAAGCAATGAACAATGTCAATAAACAGAACACACTAACAAACAAGATACATATCAAAACAGGTGCTGGGGCAATATGGAGCCAGCCTTCAACAGGGGCTCCCATCCAGAGGGAAGGATAATGCCCAGAAAGTACCCAATTAAGCTAAAGACTGGGAGCTGAGCTAAGAAAGAGTGGTAACTGCAGGTCACCTCTGCTGAGGCAAGCTGCAATTCCAAAGAAAAATTCATCCCAAAGGAAAAGGGTCCATTCCCTCCTCTAAGAATTTTTTTTCCCTCTTTGTTTGCTACTGTAGGTTTTCTACAGGTGAGTGGTGAGCTGAGGACCTCTTGTCTCACCCCACAGGTGAGAGATGTAGGAAGTGGGGGACTACTTCCCCAGAGGGACCCTGTTGCGACCTGAGCACTCTCTTGCCAGGCATGAAAAATGAACTGAAAATTTCCCTGCAATTCTGAATTTCCAGTCCATCCTTCCCTCTTTGTCTAATGATCCATAAGCCTAACCCTGCAGAGACTGATAGAGGCACTCATGAGTAGCTGCCCCTGCCCTTCTGGACCAAGCACCTCGTGCTCTTCCCTGCCAGAGCCATGTGCCCTGCCCTGCTAGAGCCCCAGCCTCAGTGCTCCTAGAGCCATGCTCCCACCATGCTGGAGCCTCCACACTGTGCCCTGACTTGCCAGGTTTGTGGGCCAAGAACTCTCCTTGCCAAAGTCACCAGGCACCCTGCGCTTCCAGAACTGTGTGCAGCAGCCCCCACCCTGCTGCTGGATCTGTGTGCTCCACCCTCCCAGGACTGCTCCTACAGCCACTCTCTGGCTGTGACAGTCACCTGGGAGCTGCACAGTAACTTCCCACAAAGATTTAGCAACAATGGAGCAACTGCCAGGGTCTAATCTTGGAGAGACACCTCCCCAACTCTGAGGACTACAAGAGGAAACCAGAGCTCGCTCTATATGGATACTGGTGCTGCAAAGCAGCGGGGCAAAGGCACAGTGGTTGAGGGAGAAAAGCATTTGTTGACTTGTTATCCTCAGGATTAGACTGAGTTCAGGTGGAACACTCCCCAGGGGCTATTTGAGTAGCTGAAGCAGGCAGGCCTCAGCCCTCCCAGCTGGATGGTGGCAAAGGGTAGTGGGCAGGCCGAGGAGGCATTGACCTTCCTTTGACTCTGACAGGCACAAAGCCCTGGTACATCTACTTATTGGAGGGAGCATGACCTCAGCCCTGTGGGGTCACCAGTGATTATGTGTGAAAGAGGAGAAAAGTGGAAAAAGAGACACAGCCCACTGATCCAACTCTGCTACTGGGCAGGCCTTTCTGACTCCACAGAACCCCACTGGAGCAAGCCAAATTTGAGCAGCCAGTAGACCTCCACCATCTGGTTGCTGGAGAACTTTCAAACTCTCTCATTTGAGAGTTTGTACTGACTGGGTCAATTGGTTTGGAACTCCTAACCTGGGACAATCACCCACGGACCCTCTCAAATGGTACCCTTGTTGTGTGGTAATGGGAAGGGTGGATTTCATCTTCCAGTTATTGTCCATTGAGGGTAGGGTGTCTTAGTTTCTTGTGTTTCTCCATAGCTACAATTTCAAACCAGGTCAAATCAGTGACCAGAGTCACTGATCCACTAGGATCAGACAAGGACTAGCTGAATACTGTAATACTTTATGGGTCCTGTGCAAAGCTGTACAGGAAAAAGTTATAGTCACCAGCCCCATATTCTTGAAAAAGGGCTGGTTAACCACAATTCCAGGAGCTCCCAATCCAATTTCAACTTATCTGCCCATATAGCCAACAAGCAAAAAACAATCATAAGGCAGAATCAGTGGAAAAACTCTGGCAATGTGAATAATCAGAGAAGATCAACTCCCCCAAGGAATGATATGGCAGACACAGTACAAGATCCCATTCATAAATGGCTGAGATGTCAGAAACTGAGTTCATAATTTGGATAGCAAATAAGATCAACAGAATGGAGGTAAAGATGGAATTAAAATTTCAAGGAGTAATTCCAATGATATCTCAAGAATTGAACAAATTCAAAGATAAAATGACAAAAGATTTTGACACATTGAGGCAAGAACTTGAAGCCCTCAAAGATCTGAGAAATACAGTAGAATCCCTCAGTAACAAGGAACAGGCAGAAGAAAGGATCTCTGACATTGAAGACAAAGCTTTTGAATGCTCCCAAATGCTCAAAGAGGAAAAGAAGTGTAAAGCAAAAATAAATCATTATTTCAGAGAGTTCTGGGATAATATGAAGAGATCTAATATTCGCCTTATATGAATACCTGAACATGACGAGGTTTCTTTGAAGGATACAGATGCTTTTCTTCATGAAATAATGAAGGAGAATTTCCCAGACATGCCAAGAGATTCTGAAATTCAGATAGCAGACATTTTCAGAATATCAGAACAACTCACCTGAATAAGAAATCTCATAGACAGATTATAATTAGCTTCACCAAAGTTAATGTGAAGGAAAAAATTCTGCAAGCAATATGGAAAACCATAACCTACAAGGGGAAGAATATTAGAATGACTGCAAATCTATCTGCTGAAACCTTTCAAACTAGAAGAGGGTAGTCGTTGACCTTTAATCTCCTAAAAAATAACTTTCAACCCATGATCTTGTATCCATCTAAACTGAGTTTCATTTATGATGGAAAAATTAAATACTTTAATGACACACTCATTTTGAAGAAATTTGCCATAACTAAACCAGCTCTCCAGGATATTCTCAGACCTATCCTCCATAATGAACAGCACAATCCTCCACCATAAAAGTAAACTCACTCAGAAACTCTTGATCAAATTCCAACTTCCACAGTGGTGAAAGGATTAAAAATTTCCACTGGATTTTCAAAAAAACTCGATACTCAAAATACTACCAGGCTTATCAATACTCTCAATGAATATGAATGGCTTACATTGCCCTCTAAAGAAGCACAGGTTAGCTGACTACATACAAAAACTCAGGCCAGACATCAGACATCTGTTGTATTCAAGAATCTCATCTTACCTTAAAAGATAAACATAGACGCTGGGTGAAGGGATGGTCATCTATAATTCAGGAAAATGGAAATTAGAAAAAAGCAGATGTTGCCATTTTATTCACAGATATAATAGGCTTTAAACCAACAAAAGAAAGGGAAGATAAGGATGGTCAATTCATATGTGTTAAGTATGGAAATACTCAACATGATGAGATTTCAATTATTAACATTTATGCACCCAAGTAGAATGTACCTCAATTTATAAGAGAGATTCTAATAGACATGAGCAATGTGATTTCCTCCGGCACCATAATAGTCAGAGATTTTAACACCCCTTTGGCAGTGTTGACAAAGGGCTGGTTAACCACAATTCCAGGAGCTCCCAATTCAATTTCAACTTATCTGTCCATATAGCCAACAAGCAAAAAACAATCATAAGGAGGAATCAGTGGAAAAAATCTGGCAATGTGTCTGGCAGTGGAAAAACTCTGGCAAATATATCTTCCTCCAATAAGAAGTTAAGCGAAGAAATTTTAGATTTAAACTTAACCATTCTACAGTTGCATTTAACAGACATCTACAGAACATTTCATCCTAAGAAAATTGAATACACGTTCTTCTCATCAACCCATAGATAATCCTCCAAAATTGATCACATCTTACGTCACAAGTCTAACCTCAGCAAATTTAAAAGAATAGAAATCATTTCTTGTATTTTCTCAGACCACCATAGAATAAAAGTTGAACTCATTAACAACAGAAACTGTAACAACCCACTCCTGCCACCACTTGTCAGGACCCAGGGCTGACCAGGTCTTGGGACCAGCTTAACTAGGTTCTGGATGCAGACCACTATGCTACCTTGCTCAGGAACAATTTCTCTTAGGTGCTTGCTATCTACTTTAGCAAGAGAGATAGAGAGTCTTAGAGAGAGTAAAGCAGTCTTCTTAGAAAACTAGATCTTCGTCTACTTAGTCAGAGCTTAGTAACCTTCAGCAGAGAGACACCATGCTGACATTCTGCAGGCAGGAGAGGAGACAGAGTCAGAGTAACCAAATCCATGTTAGAATGTGCATGCTCCCAACTGCCTTCTCCTCCAGCCTAATATAAGGCTCATCTTGTGCCTCTCAACACCACAGGTATAGAGACTGCCAATTCATCAATACTCTCCTCTCGTAAGCTCTCATGCTTATTAGGAGAGTTAAATCCCTGTTCATGTCCTTTTCACCAAGGTGTTCCATTATTGAGCTATACAGGTATTTCTTATAACTCGCACTCCTCCTAGCCATAGGCTATGCAGGCTGCTACATTTCCCCCCTTTTTAATATACAAAATAATTTTTATTGTGGTAAGGGCAATTCTTCCTATTATCTAGCCCTTTTTTTGCTAGGCAAAAAAAAAAATTGGTAATTGTCAATGTTCAGAATTCCAGGTAAAGGCTCTTTAAATGATAAAATCCAATAAAAATTTAAACTATTAGCTGCTGCTAGGGGAAAAACTGTGATTGTAATGTTAATTTCTTTAAAGTCTTTGTAAGCTAAGAAAACAAACTGAGAAAATTTTAGCTGAAAGAATTTACCATTTCTTTTTTTTTTTAATTAAATGATAGCTGTATATATTAATGCAAACATGGGGTACAGTGTAGTGTTTTCATATCCAACGCGAAATATTTTCATCAAACTGGTTAACATAGACTTCATGTCATTTACTCAGTTATTGTGTTAAAACATTCATACTCTAGTTCTAGAAAAGTTCACTTGTTCCCTTGTTAAACAGACCATATAGGTGATCTTTCCAGTCACC
>CAUYQV010063825.1:0-15181 GCA_963574575.1 Galagoides demidoff
ATATCGTTATGGTTATACAATAGTGATTAATCAAGTCTCAGTGAGTTCAAAACCCCCATTGTTCATCTACTGAGAACTTGGGGGTTTTGTGAAACTTGGGACTTTTTTCCTTGTACCTGAAGCTTGTTCTTGGCAACTCTAGGAGGAAGAAGGGGGCCTGGGAACGTGTTTTCGGCCACCCTGGGGGGGGGGGAGGAGGTACTTGCCTTTTTCCTGGAGTTGACTCTAGGGGGAGAAGGGAGGAGGAGGGAAATGGGCTGGAGAGGGTGGGGGGAACAGGTGAGGGCTGGGGAACAGGAGTGGGCAGGGGAAAGAGGGCTGGGTCACAACAAAGGCTAACCAGCAGGTTGGGACCGCAGTCGCCGCTGAGAGACCACCATACACACATGTAAAAACATAGGAGTGTCTTTCTTTATTCAAGCATATGCCTGAGTCACTCTACCCTGCAGTGTAGCCAGGGAGGGGCGACCCCGAAATGAAGCGAGGGGAGGTTTTTAGAGCGCATAGAGGAATTTCATTGGGCGTTTTGTCGGGAGGGGTTGCCATTGGCTGAGCTCTTGTCCAGAGATGCTTGGCGCCACCTGATACGCCAGAGGTGCTGTAGAGTGGGTTTACGGTTAGGGACTTTCCAGAGGAGGGTTGCCTGTCCACTTCTGATAGACTGGCTCCATCTGGGCTGATTGACCTTGCCCAGAAGTGTGGGGGTGGGGGGGTTGGGGCAGAGTGGGGGGGAGCCGGTCTCCTTCAGACTGGCTGCCCAGAAGTGTGGAGGAGGGAGCCAATCTCCTTCTGATAGACTGATTCCTCCTGGGCAACCTTACCCAGGAGCGGAGTGGGGAGTCAGTTCCAAGATGGAGTTACATTAACCTCTTCATTCCCAGATGGAGTTACATTAACCTCTTCATTCCCAAATGGAGTTACATTAACCTCTTCACAGCACCTTAGGTTAGATAGCTAATACTGACAGCATTTCCAAGGGTCCAAGTTTTCATTTATTATGTAAGAAGTTAAGCCCTCCTCAGCTTTAATGCTGTGCCTATCACTCTCTTCAGAAGTGGAATGTGTGTGCCCTTTCTAAAGAGGACTTCTGGGAGAGTTTCAGTTCTTCCTGCCTGCCTTTTCCGCCCCTTATTCCGTGTTGACACGCAAAGAGCGGTAGCTTCCCCCAAGCATGTGAGCTGGGTGGAGGCAACACACGGGTCATCACCCCACTGTGTGCTAAGGCTGGGGTACAGAGGGAGGGGTGCAGGGGGTCAGGACAGAGGGGGGGACACGGCACAGCCTGAAGAGGAGGGAGGAGCAGGAGGTCTTGTGTAGTGGAGACCTCCAAGTCTTACATAAAGGATGGAAGTTACCTGACCTGAGTGGGCTGGGTGGCTGGGGGTGGGGCAGCCCCAGCCGAGAGGTGGCAAAGGCGATGGGGAAGGTTCCTGCAGAGGCTGGTGGGTGTGGGAGCACCCAAGTGGGGGGTATGGCCAGGTTGCATGGGGGGGGGTGGGCACCCCTCTGTAAATGTTCTTGGAGCCTCTGATCGGAGATATAAGGAAAAGGAACTGCAGACGGGATGATTGATTTGAAGGGAGGTCGAGACTCGCTCAGGTCAGTGACCAGGCCTGACTTTACTGATTATCTTATATACTTTCAAACATTCAGCAAGAATTTAATACAGATAAAAGGAAGTGAGGGAAGATCAGAAAGCTACCATTAAGATTACAATTCAGTGTGAAGACTAAGGAACACATATACAATCGATTTTGTTTAGAGTAAAAACATAAAGGAGACTGTCTGTTCTCGCTGCCCAAACTGAAACTAGAGATTATAATGTTAATGAAGGAAGAAGACAGAGAACAGAACCCAACACTCACTGGAGGACATGTGTTCCAGCTTCCATCTGTGACCACCAGTCTAGCTCTCCAGATCTCTTTGTGAGAGTATTTCTGCATATCTATAGGCCGCTCACAGAAACTCGATCTTCAAAGAAATCTTTCCCAGAACCGTTTTCCTGGAGGAGCACGTGAAGTGAACTGCCATGTCTGAGCATGGGGTGCTTATCTCTACACCCCTCTGCACAGTGCAGAGAGGGCCTGGTGAGGGGGAGAGTGAGCTCACTGTGGTGAGGAGGGTAGAGGGCACAGCATGGTACCTGGAGACCCTGGGACAAGTGACCCTTCAGTGAGGTCTGGAGTGGGGGTTAGAGTTCAGGGCTGGTGGGTACTGATATATTGAGAGGTCTTGGGGTACAGGAGGATAGACCTCTCTCTCCTACCTCATGGTGGTTAGAAATCAGAGCAGGAATGAGAATGGCACCCAGAGGGCACCCTCCTGTCAGGTGGTCTCAAAGAAGCCAAGCATGGCACACGTGGCCTCCATGGCACACTGTCCTGAGGCAGTGAGAGGCAGAGCCCCCAACCCCCACGCCCAGGGTGGCTGCACCAGCACAGCAACAGCACAGCCAGCAAACACTCAGGAGTTGGGACGTGAGAAAGGATTTATGGGGTTGACATTTGTTTCCAGGCCTAAACCATTCCTGTAAAATGGCAGCCTTATTGCTCAGGTAGGTGGGTTCCCATTCCTGGTGGCAGGTTAATGGGGAGGTGCCCCCCCGGTTTTGATAGATGTTAATAACTTATATTACACTAGACCTGGGATGTCCTCTCCCTTCAGCACTCAGCAGGGTGTGACCAGATGCATCCTCCTTTCATTTGGGAAGAGCCAGAGGCCCCTCCTGAATCCTCCTGCGAGGTAGAGAGATACTTCCTTGTACATCTCTGGGGAAGACGTCTGAGTAGCTTGATTTAAAATGCATGATGAAAAGGAATGTTTTTTAAGCTTAGGAGAATGGAATCTGTTTGAGTGCCCTGTGGTGGGTCCTGGTCCCCCTCAATGGCGTGCTCTGCTTGTGAATTCATCAGAGTGCCCATGTGTGCGGCTGAGTGGGTGAACTCTTTCTAGGTGTGAATTGTTACTCTCATTCTCCACACCACCACACTCCTTATGATGTGTAAGATATCTTTACAGGCCAGGACGGGGTGTCACCCTCAAAGCCTGCTGCTGTGGCCCAGGCCGCCTCTGTGAGCTGTGGAGGGGATGCAGGCACTGGTTGAATGGGGCAGTTTGTCTTGGGGGTAGTTTTCCTTTCCTCCTGCAGAATAGCATCTGAATCCTTTTAGCCCATGGGACTGCGGAGCATGCAAACCACCTGGGGCCCTGTGTCTCATCTCATAGCTCCTCCCATAGCTCCTCATCTCGTAGGCCACTCACCATGTGCAGGGACTTCTAGATGCAGGTGCCCTCAGAATGTGGAGATGGGGTGTGGAGCAGACACTGCTTGTCCCTGTGTTTGTAAGGGCAGTGAGTGTGCTAATGCTGCTGGCTTCAGTGGCCCTGAAACTCCGTGGCTCCTTGGGCTTGACTGTGCTCTGCCTCTTCCCCAGACCTCAGGGCAGGGAACCTGTCCTCTGCATGGCCGCCGACTGGACCTACAGCTCCACACAGGTCTGAGGCACCAGGGTGGGAGCCCCTGGCTGCTGGGTGGCCTCTGGAGTTACTGCTTCTTAGGCAGGGGGGTGAGGCGGAAAGCAAAGCAGGGACGATCTTAGAGTAGAGAAGGGACCTTGATAAGGATGTCCAGGAGGGGCTTTCCTCGTTTTCTGAGAATCTCTCCTGAATGGTGGAGGAGCTTCAGCTTTGGCTGGCTGACCAGAGGCGTCCTCTTCCCAGTCCTTCAGTGCTCCCATCTGTCCTGGAAGACCCTCCTGTTGGCCAGAGGACCCACCTCAGAACAACCTTCCTCAGGTCTCAGCATTGTTCAGAGCACCTGAGCCTGACATTTCTCTGGGCATTCGAGTCAATGGAGAGGATTTTCTGGATTTCCAGTAACACTTCCACCAGCCCTTTCTTCCTGAAGCCCCCGAGACACGCGTGGAGCACACACCTGTCATCACTCAGTAGCCACATGCCGAGCAGTAGTGCATGGCAATGTGGTGTATTTGGGGGCCCTCTCGTAATTTTATGATGAGCTTGCTGTTCGTTTGTAGTCTATTTCTAATCTGGCTCATTAGGAATTAGCAAAATTTGTCTCATGCTCAAAATAGATTATGTTGCCAGGATTCAAAGCCAAATTCCAACTACAGATAGACTAATTTTCTCTTTCTTAGGACTTGTTTCCTTTTCCTGTCTCATAGCCTGTTTGCACTTGGGGAGAAAATCCACAGGTCTAACTTGTTTTAGAGAGACAGTGCATCCCAGTGTCCTGCAGTGGCTGGGCTCTGAAAGGGGTGCTGACTTCTGTCACTCGCTCAGCACCAGAGTGTGGGCACTGAAGGGACCATAGGCTGTCCTTACACCAGGGCCCAGGTAAGCAGACCATGGCCTTGCCTCTGCCGTCTCCCTGGGGATGGCCTGGCTTGGGCAGAACACTCAGTGGGCACAGTTATAGGACTGCCATCTTAGGGCACCGTGTGAGCCATGCAGAAGGGTCTGTATGACCTTGGTGTTTATAAAATAAGGAGTGAGGGTGGACAATCCTGAAGTTCTCTCTTGTCTTTGAAACTTCCAATTAGCTGATAACCACTGCTGTGGAACTTTTTGGACCTAATACCTCAGGCACGTGAAAATCTATCAACTGTTTAAAAGCCACTGCCATGTTATCAGCTGTTCCCACCCATATCTTCCTTCTGTAAGCAAAACCTAAGTGGTTGGGTTTTCAGGAATTGTTTCAGCTACCCTGCTCCACCGCCCCAGCAGCCGGGTACTCCTTGGCACCTCTTTAGCACATCAGTGCCCTCTGTACATGGTGTAATGTCCATGGTAGTTAATGGCAGTGCAGGGCACAGGGCCACTGTTGGTTTCCTCATTAGGTAAATTACGTGGCTTGAGAAACATTTAGCATGGAGTCTGGTGTTAGACGGTGCTCAATAAATGCTCTCTCGGGGGCTGCTGTGCATTTGCTTAGGCCAAAGACTCCTTGTGTCCCAGATAGCTAGGAAGGGTCGGGTAGTCTGCTGTTCCCCCCACTGTTGGGTGAGGTGCTTCAGGAATGTCAGCTTGACACAGGCAGTTTGGAGTTCAAGGGGAGGCAGCCTGCGTGAATCACATGGTGTCAGGAACACGAGGTGGCCTTGGGCTAACACCTCTGTGTCTCTTGAGTAGGGAGCTTCCATGCGGGAGCAGGAGGACAGACAGCCTGCAGCTGCCACCGGGCTGTGCCCACAGTGGGACTTCTGACCACTGAGAGTCTGGAATTTACCCTCTAATAGGTTCAGAAATCTTAGCCATAGCTCCTGTGTGTTCAAGATCAAGCTTGGCAGACCATGGCTAAACCACTTTAATGAGTTTATAGGACACCAGTGAAGCAGCAAACTAGGTCAGGATGGAGGCAGGGGTGAGGGGAGGGTGTGGGAGGGCAGGGGCTCGAGTTGGGAGGTGATGGAGGACTGGCCACACCCTCCTAAGCCAGAGCCCTACTTCTCATGGGAGCAGAAAAGCGGAGGCTTAGCCCTGGAGGGATAGGAAGGCAGGGGGACCCGACTGGTCCAGGTGTGGGGTCCTCGGCATAATCTTTTGATTTGGGTCCCACTGCTTGCCTCAGAGTAGATGGGAAGGGGAGCCAGGACCTCCTGCCCAAGAGTGGTGGAGTCACCTGGACTTCCTAGGGAGAGAACTGCCCAACTCCTTTTCTGTGCAGGGGTTTGGTGGCCATCTGTACAGCTGATGCTGGGGGCCTCGTGGGGCAGGGCAGGACAGCCTCATCCAACAAAGTCCTTGAAGCCTAGGAAAGCCCACAGAGGCTGGGTCACATGCTCCATGCAGCTGGCCCCATCTCCTCGTCCAGTTTTGCCAGTAGGACTGGGACTTGCTGGGAAATAAAAGTTGGGAGCCCTAAGGAAGGAATGATAACAGAAGTGGAGCCCAGCAGTGCTTCATTGTAAAAGGTGGTCTGAGCCTTCCTTGAAGCAAGTAGAAGCCAGTGGTTGAAAGAATTAAACCAAGATTTAAAAAATACTATTTTGAGCATTTTGTTGCAAAATAAAGGAAACTACATTAGGTGTTTCTCTTCTTTGTGAATCCCTCTAAGAATATTTGAATGTCTATTGTGATGGCCTCCTTTTGCCTTGGAATTGTGTTTCTTGAACAAGGGACAAGAAGGCAAGAATCTCCTGCTATTTCCCACCTCTCCCACTGCAGAAAGATACGTGTCAGTTATAAAACACAGAACCAACACTGTCTGAGTTCCTCCTAGCTTTATTCTATTCAAGGTTGGTTTTTTTTTTTTTTTGCAGTCTTTGGCTGGGGTTGGGTTTGAACCTGCCACCTCCCTACTCCTTTTAGCCACAGCTGCCGCCCTGTTTAAGGTTTTTAAAAATGTACTTGATAATGTGTTGAGATTCTCCCCTCACACCCTACCCTGCCTTGAAAGTATTAATACTATACCACAAATATTCTTACACAGTCTGAAAAGCTTTCATTACTGTCCTATGGACACATCCAGTCTACCTAGCTAATTCCCTATTGGCTGTTTAACTCCTTGTGAGACTTTCTACATACACCTTTGGTGTATTTTCCATTATCTTAGCCATTATCTTAGAATAGATTTCTGAGAATGAAATTACAGGGTCAGAGACTTTGAGCATTTTTAAGGCTTTGATACATGTTCTCAGCTCTTTTTCCAGAAAGGTGGTGCCAGTTTACAATTAGAGTATAAGCCTCTGTTGTAGTGCTGCCTCATTAGATGTTAAGATTCGCAAATACACTATTTGCTCATTGCCTGGGTGGTAGTTGGTATTTCCATTTTGCTTTCTTTAATTCTCTAGAACTATTTCCTGCTGCTATTACCTAATCTCAGAGTCTGCTTCCCTCATCATTTTTTTTAAAGATGAGTCTCACTGTGTTGCCCAGACTGTTCCTAAATTCCAAGGCTCAAACCATCTCCTCAGGTGCTGGGATTACAGGCTTGAGCCACTGTGCGCCACAGTGTATGTCTGCTTAATAAATGCATTGTGAATGACAACCCTTTGTCTATTTTTGGCTAATATTTCCCCCAGACCTTTTCTGCTCTTTTCTTTTACAGAGAACCTAACTTCATGGAGTTAAATTCTCGTATTTTTGCTTCACAGTTTCCTCCCTTGCTTGTAAGCTTAGAAATACCTTTTTCATCTAGAAATCAGTTAAGTAATATTTAATTACATATTCTGATACTTGGTTTGCTTGCTTGATTTCAATATTTAACTCTCCATCCATCTGAATATATTTGTTGTTTTGTTTTGTTTTTGAGACAAAGTCTCAAGCTGTCGCCTTCAGTAGAGTCCTGTGGCATTACAGCTAACAGCCACCTCAAACTCTTGGGCTCAAGCGATTCTCTTGCCTCAGCCTCCCAAGTAGCTGGGACTATAGGCACTCCCTGCAACGTCCAGGTATTTTTTTGTTGCAGTTGTCATTGTTGCTTTAGGGCTGGGTTCGAACCCACCAGACCCAGTGTATGTGACTGGGGCCCTACCCACTGAGCTACAGGTGCTGCATATATTTGGTATTTTTGAGAAGTGAAGATCTAAGTTGGTTTTAACCTATTCTAGTAACTAACCAGTTGTTCAGGTGGGATAGCCCAGCAATGACTATTTCTTCATTTTCAGGGGAGCAGCATCTATCTAACCATCCCTCCCTGGTGCTTACCTTGTTTTATATTGGGGCTGTAGGAGAGTCCCAACCTGAGCCTTGGGGGGAGGACTACCTTCTTCTGAGGCAAGGGATGTTCTGGGTTTATAAACCTATTCTGTATTAACTTAGAGGACAACTTACAATTGTGATCTTTGTCCTCCTTGCCATGTGACTGAGATGAATGGGGTGGATGGGATGGTAGTGAATAGGTAAGGTGTGTGACAAGCTCACCAGTACCTTTTCTTTGTTGTCTGCACTTTATTAATTAAGTAGACAGTATCTGCATTTTAGAAACAGCTTCCTCCCCTCAGGCCCAGCTCTTGGGAAATCCAAGTCCTGTTGTAGTGCTGCCGCTTACTTAGACAAATCTCTGAGCTGTCTGTTTCAGCCAGGTTCTTCATTTTTAAATAGTGAGAAGTGAAAACCTATTTGGCTTACCTTTTGTGAAACTTGAGTGTGTTTGGAATTATCTAAAGTGTTAAATGATTTTAAATCATATTAATATACAAATTTGAACCTTTAGGTGCTAAGGAGCGTAAGACAAACCATCATTTTATCTCTGAGGAGAAATGGTGTTGAAACGTGCTCATGTTAGTATTTGGTCCTGACTCTGGTGAGGGGTGAGAACTGGTAGGAAGAGTCCTGGACTCAGCATGGAGTTACAGAGGTGAAGAGAAGGGCAGCCATTGATACCCACAGTCCATTACTTAAAAATACGAAGTATTCGTTTTGCAGCGATCTCCAGGGCTTGGCTTTCCCTTTGTGGCAGTTGGGGAACTGTTCTCCAGCCTGCTTCATCTCATATCCCTTGGGCTGACAGAGAAACTCTGATCAGCTGTGGTGCCTTCCGTTTTTCTTTCTGTGAATCATCACGCACCGGCCACAGATGGAATGTGCTTTCCTGTGGAAGTCAGAGTGGGAGGTGGGCACAGTGACCTCAGTGGTGGGTACTTCCCGCCCTTGTGGAGATGGAGGTTGGCACCTGGCAGGTCTGGCTTGCTTGGGTCTGAGTCCTGTCCCCTTCATTGCTTGAGAGATCAGGGTGCTCTCTTTCTGATACTTAGCTTCCTTTTCTGTAAAATGTGGACAAAAAGATACATCCTGGAGCCCTGTCAGGAGAACTGAATGATCCCCCCCTGCGAAGCCCTGGCATAGCTTCCTGGGTATACAGTAGGAGGCAACTCAGTAAACATCACCTCGCTTCCTGTCTCAAGAGTGGAGGAAATTTAGGTTTTTACTCTTGCGGTGTTGGTTCAGGTAACCACAGTTGAGCCTGCATGTATTTTTTTTTTTTTTTTTAGTTTTAACTTTTATTTATTATTATTATTATTTTTAATTTATTGTTGGGGATTCATTGAGGGTACAAGAAACCAGTTTTCACTGATTGCATTTGTTAGGTGAAGTCCTTCTTACAATCCTGTCTTGCCCCCAAAAGGCGTGGCACACACCCAGATCCCACCGCCCTCCCTCCTTCTTCCTCTCTCTGCTCTCCCCTTCCCCCACCCCCACTGTGTCATTCATTGTCATTAGCTGTCCTCATATCAAAATTAAGTGCATAGGATTCATACTTCTCCATTCCTGTGATGCTTTACTAAGAATAATGTGTTCCACTTCCATCCAGGTTAATACAAAGGCTGTAAAGTCTCCATTTTTTTAATGGCTGAATACTATTCCATGGTGTACATATACCACAGTTTGTTAATACATTCCTGGGTTGGTGGGCATTTAGGCTGTTTCCACATTTTGGCAATTGTAAATTGCACTGTAATAAATAATCCAGTGCAAGTGTCCTTATGATAAAAGAATTATTTTTTTCCTTCTGGGTAGGTGCCCAGTAATGGTATTGCAGGATCAAATGGGAGGTCTAGCTTGAGTTCTTTGAGGGTTCTCCATATTCCCTTCCAAAAAGGTTATATTAGTGTGCAGTCCCACCAGCAGTGTAAAAGTGTTCCCTTCTTTCCACATCCACGCCAGCATCTGCAGTTTAGAGATTTTGTGATGTGGGCCATTCTTGCTGGGGTTAGATGATATCTCAGGGTGGTTTTGATTCGCATTTCTCTAATATTTAGGGATGATGAACATTTTTTCATATATTTGCTAGCCATTTTTCTGTCTTCTTTAGAGAAGGTTCTATTCATGTCTCTTGCCCATTGATATACGGGATTGTTGGCTTTTTTCATGTGGATTCATTTGAGTTCTCTATAGATCCTAGTTATCAAGCTTTTGTCTGATTCAAAATACGCAAATATCTTTTCCGATTGTGTAGGCTGTCTGTTTGCTTTGGTTGTCGTCTCCTTAGCTGTGCAGAAGCTTTTCAGTGTAATTAAGTCCCATTTGTTTATTTTTGTTGTTGCAATTGCCACGGCAGTCTTCTTCATGAAGTCTTTCCCCAAGCTGATATCTTCTAGTGTTTTTCCTATGCTTTCTTTGAGAATTTTTATTGTTTCATGCCTTAGATTTAAGTCTTTTATCCATCTTGAATCAATTTTTGTGAGTGGAGAAAGGTGTGGATCCAGTTTCAGTCTTTTACATGTGGATATCCAGTTCTCTCAGCACCATTTATTGAATAGGGAGTCTTTGCCGCAGTGTATGTTCTTGTTTGGTTTATTGAAGATTAGGCAGTTGTAAGATGTTAGTTTCATTTCCTAATTTTCTGTTCGATTCCAAATGTCTATGTCTCTATTTTTGCACTAGTACCATGCTGTCTTGACCACTATGGCTTTGTAGTACAGCCTAAATTCTGGTTTGGTGATGCCCCTAGCTTTGTTTTTATTACTAAGAACTGCCTTAGCTATATGGGTTTTTTTTGGGTTCTATACAAAACGCAGAATCATTTCTTCCAAATCTTGAAAGTACGATGTTGGTATTTTATTTTTATTTATTTATTTTATCTAAAGGTGTTTTTATTATTATGTCAATTATTATTATTTATTTATTTTTAATTTTTTATTTTTTTATTAGATCATAGCTGTGTACATTGATACTGTCAGTGTGCTATTTTTATATACAATTTAAAATATTCTCATCAAACTGGTTAACATAGTCTTCATGTCATTTTCTTAGTTATTTGTTAAGACATTTATATTCTTCATTTAGAAAGATTCTTATGTACCCTTAAAAGATAACCCATAGACGTGATCCCACCAATCACCCTCTCTCCACCCATCCTCCCCCCTCCCTTCCCCTCTCTCTTCCTTTCCCCTGTATTCTTTGGTTATAATTGGGTTATAGCTTTCCTATGAAAGCTATGAATTAGTTTCGTAGTAGGGCTGAGTACACTGGATACTTTTTCTTCCATTCTTGAGATACTTTGCTAAGAAAAATATTTTCCAGCTCCATCCATGTAAAAATGAAGGAGGAAAAGTCTCCATCCTTCTTTAGGGCTGCATAGTATTCCATGGTGTACATATACCACAGTTTGTTGATCCATTCGTGGATCAGTGGGCACTTGGGCTTCTTTCATGACCTAGCAATTATGAATTGGGCTGCAATAAACATTCTGCTACAAACATCTTTGTTGTAGTGTCTTTTGGTCTTTTGGATATATACCTAATAGAGGAATTACAGGATCAACTGGCAGGTCTATTTTTAGTTCTCTAAGTGTTCTCCAGATATCTTTCCAAAAGGAACATTTTAGTTTGCAATCCCACCAGCAGTGTAGAAGTGTTCCCTTTTCTCCATAGCCACGCCAGCATCTGTGGTCTTGGGATTTTGTGATATGGGCTTATCTTACTGGAGTGAGATGATATCTCATAGTAGTTTTGATTTGCATTTCTTGATGATTAAGGATGGTGAGCATTTTTTCATATCTGTTGGCCATGCATCTATCTTCTTCAGAGAAGTTTCTCTTCAAGTCCCTTGCCCACCCTGAGATGGGATTACTTGTTCTCTTCTTGGTAATACGTTTGAGTTCTCTATGGATTCTGGTTATTAAACCTTTGTCGGAGATAAAACCAGCAAATATCTTCTCCCATTGTGAGAAGTAAAGCACTGCTTGCTTTACTTACTATGTTCTTGGCTGTGCAGAAGCTTTTCAGTTCGATGAGGTCCCAGTAGTGTATTTTGGATGTTGCTTCAATTGCCCGGTTCTACCAGTCTTCTTCATAAAATTTTTGCCCAGGCCAATTTCTTCAAGTGTTTTCCCTACACTTTCGTCTAGTATTTTTATAGTTTAATGTCTTAAGTTTAAATCTTTAATCCAGTGAGAGTCTGTCTTAGTTAATGGTGAAAGCTGTGGATCCACTTTCAGACTTTGGCAGGTCACTAGCCAGTTTGTCAAACACCGTTTGATAAATAGGGAATCTTTTCCCCACTCCATGTTTTTAATTGGCTTGTCAAAGATCATATAATGGTGAGTAGCTGGGTTCATCTCTTGGTTCTCATGCTGTTCCATACATCTACCTCTCTGTTTTTGTGCCAGTACCATGCTGTTTTGATCATTATTGATTATACTATGGTCCGATGTCTGGTAATGTGATTCCTCTTGCTTTGTTTTTATTTCTGAGTAATGTTTTGGCTATTCGAGGTTTTTTTCTGATTCCATATAAAAAGTATTATTTTTTCGAGATCTTTAAAGTATGGCAGTGGAGCTTTAATAGGGATTGCATTAAAATTATATATTGCTTTGGGTAGAATGGACATTTTAACAATGTTAATTCTCCCCAGACATGAGCATGGTATGTTTTTCCATTTGTTCACATTTTCAGCTATTTCTTTTCTTAGAGTTTCATAATTTGCTTTATAGAGATCTTTCACATCCTTTGTTAGATAAACTCCCAAATATTTCATCTTCTTTGGCACTACTGTGAATGGAATAGAGTTCTTGACTATTTTTTCAGCTTGACTGTTGTTGGTATATATAAAGGCTACCGATTTGTGAGTGTTGATTTTGTAACCTGAGATGCTGTTGTATTCCTTGATCACTTCTAAGAGTTATGTAGTAGAATCCCTGGTGTTCTCCAGGTATACGATCATATCATCTGTGAAGAGTGAAAATTTGATCTCTTCTGATCCTGTATGGATACCCTTGTTCGCCTTTTCTTCCCTTTAGCAATGGCTAAAACTTGCATTACAATGTTAAAGAGCACTGGAGACAATGGGCAACCTTGCCTGGTTACTGATCTGAGTGGAAATGATTTCATTTTAACTCCATTCAATATGATATTGGCTGTGGGTTTGCTGTAGATGGCCTCTATCAATTGGAGAAATATCCCTTCTATACCGGTTTTCTTAAGTGTCTTATCATGAAGGGATGCTGGATATTATCAAATACTTTTTCTGCATCAATTGAGAGAATCATATGGTCTTTGTTTTTTAAATTGTTTATGTGACGAATTACATTTATAGATTTACGTATGTTGAACCAGTCTTGAGACCCTGGGATAAAACCCACTTGGTCGTAGTGTATAATTTGTTTGATGTGTTGCTGGATTCTGTTGGTTAGGATCTTGTTGAATATTTTCTCATCAATATTCATTAGTGATATTGGTCTGTAATTTTCTTTTCTTGTTGGGTCTTTTCCTGGTTTGGGGATCAAGGTGATCTTTGCATCATAAAATGTGTTGGGTAGTATTCCTTCTTTTTCTATGTTTTGAAAAAGGTCAAGTAATATAGGTACTAGTTCCTCTTTAAAGGTTTGGTAGAATTCTGATGTGAAGCCTGGGCTTTTCTTTTTTGGCAACTTTTGTATAGTTGATGCTTTTTCAGAACTATTCAACATTTCCGCTTGATTCTGGCTGAGTCTTGGAAGGTGACATGCTTCCAAGTATTGGTCAATTTCCTTCAGACTTTCATATCTCTGAGAATAAAGTTTCTTGTAATATTCATTAAGGATTTTTTGCATTTCTGAGGAGTCCGTTGTTATTTTGTCTTTACCATTTTTAACTAGTGAAATTGGAGAGTTTACTCTTTTTTTTTCTTGGT
This sequence comes from Galagoides demidoff, assembly GCA_963574575.1. Taxonomy (NCBI): domain Eukaryota; kingdom Metazoa; phylum Chordata; class Mammalia; order Primates; family Galagidae; genus Galagoides; species Galagoides demidoff. The sequence goes on from CAUYQV010063825.1 coordinate 13,576, forward strand.
TAGGTTGGCCAAAGGTTTATCTATTTTATTGACCTTTTCAAAAAACAACATTTTGATTTTTTGATCTGTTTTATAATCCTTTTGTTTTCAATTTCATTTAATTCTGCTCTGATATTGGTTATTTCATTTCTTCTGCTGGGTTTGGAATTGGAATATTGATCTTTTTCCAGTTGCTTGAGATGTCCCATTAGGTTGTTAACTTCCTCTCTGTTTTCTTGGAGGAGGCTTGCAGTGCTATAAATTTCCCTCTCAGTACTACCTTTGCAGTATCCCAGAGGTTCTGATAACTGATGTCTTCATTATCATTTTGTTCCAAAAATTTGGTAATTTCCTTCTTGATGTCATCTCTGACCCACCTATCATTCAGCATAAGGTTATTTAGCTTCCATGTTTTTGTATAAGTCTACAGATTCTTGTTGTTACTGAGTTCAACTTTTATTCCATGATGGTCTGAGACGTTGCATGGAATAATTTCTATTCTTTTAAATTACTGAGGTTAGACTTGTGATCTAAGATGTGGTCGATTTTGGAATATGTTCTGTGAGCTGATGAGAAAAAATGTGTATTCAATTTTGTTAGGATGAAATGTTCTGCAGATGTCTGTTAAATCCAAATGCTGAATAGTTAAGTTTAAATCTAGAATTTCTTTGCTAAGTTTCCTATTGGAGGATCTATCCAGCACTGCCAAAGGAGTATTGAAATCTCCAACTATGATATAGCTGGGAGAAATCAAGTTACTCATGCCTATGAGTATCTCTTATAAATTGAGGTGCCTTCTGGTTGGGTGCATAAATATTGATAATTGAAATCTCATTGTATTGAGTATTACCTTGAACAAGTAAAAAGTGACCATCCTTATCCTTGCTTACTTTTGTTGGCTTAAAGCCTATTGTATCTGCGAATAGAAGTGCAACACCTGCTTTTTTCTGCTTTCCATTTGCCTGGAATATAGATGACCATCCCTTCACCTTGAGTCTATATTTGTCTTTTAAGATAAGATAAGATTCTTGTATTTCGCAGATACAAGTTTGAGTTTTTGGCCTGAGTTTTTGTATCTAGTCAGCCAATCTATGCCTCTTTAGAGGACAATTTAAGCCATTCACATTGATTGATAATATTGATAAGCCTGGTAAAATTTTGGGTATTGAGTTTTTTCAAAGTCCAGTGGACATTTTTAATCCTTTTGCCACTGTGGAAGTTGGAATTTGCTCAAAAGTTTCTGGGTGAGTTTACTTCCATGGTAGAGGATTGCACTGATCATTATGGGGGATAGGTCTGAGAATATCCTGGAGAGGTGGTTCAATTATGGCAAATTTTTTCAACATGTGAATGTCATTAAAGTATTTAATTTCTCCATCATAAGTGAAACTCAGTTTAGCTGGATACAGGATCCTGGGTTGAAAGTTATTTTGTTTTAGGAGATTAAAAGTCAATGACCGGCTCGGCGCCTATGGCTTAATCGGCTAAGGCGCCAGCCACGTACACCTAAGGTGGCGGGTTCGAATCCCCAGCCCGGGCCCGCCAAACAACAATGATGGCTGCAACCAAAAAATGGCCGGGCGTTGTGGCGGGCGCCTGTGGTCCCAGCTACTTGGGAGACGGAGGC
>CAUYQV010063827.1:0-10964 GCA_963574575.1 Galagoides demidoff
TTACAAGGGTACAAGTGAATCTTTCTAAGAGTAGAATATAAACGTCTTAACACAATAACTAAGAAAATGACACAAAGGCTATGTTAACCAGTTTGATGAAAATATTTCAAATTGTATATGAAAACACCACACTGTACCCCATGAATGCATTAATGTACACAGCTATCATTTAATAAGAAAAAAAAATAAAGAAAATAGCACTCACTGTGTGCCAGGCACTATTGTAAGTACTTTATATTTCTTGATTCATTTAATCTTCATTTAAAGAAATTATGGGATAATTATGTGTAAAAGTAAAAACCATAAAGAGTATTTAAAGAAAGTTGTACTGAAATCTAATGAAACATTAGCAAGTAGATGGTGTCAGCAGAGTCATGAACCGTATTGGGAATGCTTCCTGAATAGGTACATGGATTAATGCCCATGGACTTCTCTCTCCTTTTGCTAAAAGGTAATGTGGGAGCCCAAATTGGAAAGCAGATCTGAAATGAATGGCTTAGGCCGACTCATATCGAAGCTTCAGGGATAGGGGCTCTCACTTTCCTTGGGTCTATCTTTATTTTCAGACCTCTTAACTCAATCACAAGCATAGACTCAGAGGTCCAATTCTTATTGAGTCTTCCACGTCTAAAGCCCTCTGAGTGTCCATGGATGGGCTTTAGGAGATCTGGGAATCTTGTGAAATTATACATGACCCTGTTTTTACATGTATATACTTCTGGGGGTAGTTGCTATTATCTTTTATTAGATTATTAGAGGGATTTATGCTTCCTCAGTGTCAGCAATTACCATTATAAGAGGAACAAGGAGAAGATTCACATGTAGTCCAGTCCAGCTCTCCATAGTTGGATCACTTTTTGATGTGGGGATCTTCTGGGTGAGACTTTGAAACCATATGTTATGTGACTTAAGAAATTATAACAATGGATTGGGGATTCTGATATCTTGACACTGCTGATCCTCTCAAAACTGACAGGAACATAAGTGGCAGCTAAAACTATGGATGTGACTTAGAGACACTCAGTAGATGAAAAAGAGAAGAGACCCAAAGAAGGATCCCTAGAGGACCACAGGTGTTAAAAGACAGGAGAAAGCACCTGCTGGGTGAAGGACTCAACCATAACTCAGACTCTGGACTTCACCTTACAAGCACAAATAATGTAACCTAACCAAGTATACCTCATATTAACCCATCAAAATAGAAAGATAGGTGAAGGAAAAAGATAACTGCATATAGTATGTTTCAAACACTATTATAAATATTTATCTTTGCTAAGGAACTTAATTTCACACCAATTTTATGAGATATTTACCACTAATCTCTCCATTTTACAGGAGAGGAAATGGGAACACAGAAATGTCAGGCAATTTGCTTAAGATCACACAGTTAGTAAATAGCATAACTGTGATTCAAACCGAGGCAGTCAGTGTGACTCCAGAGCCTGTGCTCTTAACCATTAAATAGTACAGCTTTATTCACTTAGCCATTGGTTCCTGTTTTCCACAAGTGTGTCTTGGACCATAAAGACAGGGCTGCGCCTTCAAATATCTTTGAGTTCCTCTCTGGATGTAGCCAAGTACTATATACTCCTAATAGGTCCACAACAAAACTGGGAAGCTATGGAGTCATTGAAAGTGGTCTATGACCTTAGTAAAGGATACTGAACATTGGTGATGGAAGAGACAGGCTATTAATTATGCATATTGTAATTTTTCACAGATATGTAGATCCTGTTATTATCATAAAATACAAATTCATTTACAAGTGTTATAGAATTCCAAGTAGCTTTGTGCTATGATGAATTACATCCATCAATAGAAATTTAAAATATAGCTACTAACATTTGTGATGTTTTTACAAGACTCATATTCAAAATGTTAGTCAAGCCTGAACTGAGAACACAATAGAAAAAAACACTTACCAGATATGATAGGCTGGGTTTTACTGAGGTAACAAGTACACTCCAAATCTCTGTGATTTAAAACAACAAAGATTTATTTATTGCTCACAGTACATGTCACAAAACAGCTGGAGGCTCTGTTCCATGTCATCTCACTCCAGGACACAGGGTGATGCAATGGCAACCACTTGGACCTTTGCCAGTTGCTGTAGCACAGAGGAAAAGGGAACTTACAATTTCTGCTAGCAAGTAACAGACATTATGTCTATTACATGTTATTGACCAAAGCAGGTCCCATTGCTACATTTGAGTTTAGGTGCAAAGGGAAGTATCCTATCACATGCTTAGAAGAAAATCTAGAAATATTTGATGAGCAGCACTAATAACTCCCATACATTTGTGCATTACTCTCTGAAAAGCAAGTGCATGTACAGTCAACTTCCAGAAGATCCATTGATGTTTATTTTTTTTAAGGAATCCTAATAGCTCAATAGTTTTTTTTTAAATAAAGCAAAGTCCTAACTCATTATACAATCAAGTCCTCCATTTATTTCATCCTCTCATAAACATAGACTTCTGTGTAGTTTGTGCCCATATACAAGTTTTTAAATAAATGATGCAGTAAGACCTGTAGGTAGAGACACCATTAAATAAGAGTAAAAAGGAGGATGAAGATTTTCCAGCTCCATCCACGTAAACATGAAGGAGGTAAAATTCTCAGCAAAATATCTCAAGAATGGAAGAGAAAGTATCCAATGTACTCAACCCTATTATGAAACTAATTGTTAACCATCATAGGAAAGCTGTATTCCAATTGTAGTCCAAGAATAGGGGGAAAGGGGTGAGGGAGGGAAGGGGAGGGGGAAGGATGAGTGAAGGGAGGGTGATTGTGGGGATCATGCCTATGATTTCTCCTATAAGGGTACATGTGAATCTTTCTAAATGTCAAATATAAATGTCTTAACACAACAATTATGAGAATGACATGATGGCTATGCTGGCCAATTGGATGAAAGTATTTCAAATTGTATATGGAAACAACACACTGTATCCCATGATGTATTAATGTGCACAAATATGATTTAATAAAAAAAAAAGGAGGATGAAGAGAAGTGAGGAAAGGCAAAAGTGGTAACACATATTATTCCCTTTACTGATGTCATCACAGAATAACACTTGAGTCCACCCAGAGACGACCAGACAGACTGTCTCGATTTGCAAGAAGTATCATTTTGTGCCACAGATACCAACTTCCCGCACAGTCTATGTAATATGGGTTTGACTTTTTGGTTTTTTTCTTTTTTATTAAATCATAGCTGTGTACATTGATACAGTCATAGGGTACAGTGTGCTGTTTTTATATACAATTTGAAATATTTTCATCAAACTGTTTAACATAGCCTTCATGTCATTTTCTTAGTTATTGTGTTAAGACATTTATATTCTACATTTAGAAAGATTCACATGGACCCTTATAAGATGTACCATAGGCATGATCCCACCAATCATCCTCCCTCCACCCATCCTCCCCCCTCCCCTCCCCTCCCTCTCTCCTTTCCACATATTCTTGGGCTATAATTGGGTTAAATTAGTTTCATAGTAGGGCTGTGTATATTGGGTACTTTTGCTTCCATTCTTGAGATACTTTGCTAAGAAGAATATTTTCAAGCTCCATCCATGTAAACATGAAGGAGGTAAAGTCTCCATCCTTCTTTAGGGCTGCATAGTATTCCAGGGTATACATATACCACAGTTTGTTGATCCATTCGTGGGTTGATGAGCACTTGGGCTTCTTCCAAGACCTAGCAATTATGAAGTGGGCTGCAATAAACATTCTGATACAAATATCTTTGTTGTAATGTTGTTTTTGGTCTTCTGGATATATACCTAATAAAGGAATTGCATGGTCAAATGGCAGGTCTATTTTCAGTTCTCTAAGTGTTCTCCAGATGTCTTTCCAAAAGGAATGTATTAGTTTGTAATCCCACCAGCAGTGTAGAAGTGTTCCTTTTTCTCCACATCCACGCTGGCATCTCTGATTTTGGGATTTTGTGATATGGGCTAATCTTACCGGTGTTAGATGATATCTCAAAGTAGTTTTGATTTGCATTTCTTTGATGATTAAGGATGATGAGCATTTTTTCATATATCTATAGGTCATGCACCTGTCTTATTTAGAGAAGTTTCTCTTCAAATCCCTTGCCCACCCTGAGATGGGATCACTTGTTCTTTTCTTGCTAATACATTTGAGTTTTCTGTGGATTTTTGTTATTAAGGCTTGGTCAGAGACATAACTTGCAAATATCTTCTCCCATTCTGAGGGCTGTCTGTTTGCTTTATTTACTGTGTTCTTGGCTGTGCAGAAGCCTTTTAGTTTGATCAGGTCCCAGTAATGTATTTTTGATGTTGCTTCAATTGCCCGGGGGGGTCCTCCTCATAAACTTTTTGCCCAGGTCGATTTCTTCAAGTGTTTTCCCTACACTTTCCTCTAGTATTTTTATAGTTTCATGTCTTAAGTTTAAATCTTTAATACAATGATAGTCTATCTTAGTTAGCAGTGAAAGGTGTGGATCCAGTTTCAGTCTTCTGCAGGTCATCAGCCAGTTTTCCCAACACCATTTGTTAAGGGTTTGACTTTTTGAATATTACTCTGTGTCTCTGCTAGTAACTCTAAAGAAGTGTAAGGTCTGGATATTTTTTTTTCTTTCCTTATATTAAATATTTAAAATTTGAGGTGAAAAATCACATGACATCAAATTAACCTTTTTAAAAAGAACAATTCAGTGGTATTTAGTACATTATTCAAAATGTGTAAACACTACTCTTACTTAGTTTCAAAATATTTCCATCACCCCAAAGTGAAACCCCCATTAAGCAGTAGCTTCCCATTATCCCTCTCCCTGAAGCCCCTGGAAACTACCAGCGTGATTTCTGACTCTATGCATCTACCTACATATTTCACACAAATAAAATCTTATATTGGCTTGGCACCCATAGCATAGTGGTCCCAGCACCAGCTACGTACACCGAGGGTAGTGGGTTGGAATCTGGCCCTGGCCAGCTAAACAACAATGACAACTGTGACAGAAAATAGCCGGGTGTTGTGGCGGGCACCTGTAGTCCCAGTTACTTGGGAGGCTGAGGCAAGATAACTGCTTAAGCCCAAGAGTTTGAGCTTGCTGTGACCTGTGATGCCATGACACTCTACCAAGGGTAGCATAGTGAGACTCTGTCTCAAAAAGAAAAAAACAAAAAAAACCCTTGTAATATATGACCTTTTATGTCTGTTTTCCTTCAGTTAGGATAATGCTTTCAAGGTTTATTCATGCTATAGAGCATATACCTACAATCATTACTTCATTCCTTTTTAATAGCTGAATATTATTCATATATACAGTAGAACTTCCATAGTTGACCACCTCCCTGCAGTGACCACCTCCTTAACTGAACCTAATTTTCATAGATCAGACATGCACTGCATGTATGTATGTATCATATAATAGGCCTAGTTTGCTATGTTGACCATTTCCATATGTTGACCAGTTATTACAGTCCCTTGGGTGGTCCACTTACAAAGGTTCTATTATAGATCAAAACTTGTTTATCCATTCATGTTTGAATAGTGCTGCTATGTATATGTGTACATAGGCATTTCAGTCCCTATTTTACTGTGTTTCCCTGAAAATAAGACCTACCCCCAAAATAAGCCCTAGCAGGATTTCTATGCATTTGTTAAATATAAGCCCTACCCTGATAATAAGACCTAGTGATGGGCATGGCTATGCAGCATATCTGCATAGCCATGCCATGCATTTCAGCACGGAGAGGTAAGGAAGACTGGAATACCTTTTATCTGCCATAGCTCCTTTCTCCGAGCCATTTGCACTTGCGCAGGTGTGTATGTGGTAACCATGGTCTCAGGCATCCTATTGCATATATGCAAACGGCTAGGGGAAAGGAGTTCAGTCATCACTAGCGCCAGCCTCACCAACAAGGTCAGCTCCCCCGGTCAGTTTCCAGAAGAAGATGACTTAACTGTGTTTGAATAAACGTAGATTGTTGTATTATACTTAATAAAAATAAGACATCCTGGGCAGCACCTGTGGCTCAAAGGAGTAGGGCACTGGCCCCACATGCTGGAGGTGGCAGGTTCAAACCCAGCCTCGGTCAAAAACTGCAAAAAAAAAAAAGACATCCCCTGAAAATAAGCCCTAGTGTGTCTTCTTGAGCAAAAAATAAATATAAGACAGTGTCTTATTTTCGGGGAAACACAGGCAAATTCTTTTAGATGTATACCTAGGAGTGAAATTGCTTGGTCGTAATAGTAACTTTTTAAGGAATTTCCAAACTGTTTTCCATAGTTGCCAAAGCACTTTGCATTCCCAAAGGCAATGTACGTGTAATGCAATCTCTCCATATCTTCCCCAGCACTTGTTAATTTTCATTTTTGAAGTTAGAGCCATACTAGTAGCTGTGAAGTGGTATCTCAATGTACTTTGATTTGCATTTCTCTAATGTCTAATAATTTGGAACATCTTTTCATGTGTCTGTTACCTTTTATAAATCTTCCTTGGGGAAGTTTCTGAGTCCTTTGTTCATTCATTCATTGGTTATTTTGACTTTTTATAGTTGAAGTGCAGGAGTTCTTTATATATTCTGGATAGTAGACTCTTATCAGATATATAATTTCCAAGTATTTTTTCCCCATAGGCTAACTTTTCCCTTTTGTGATTATGTTCTTTGATGCACAGACTGGCACAGAGAGGCAGAGAGAGAGAGAGAGAAAGGAAAGCAAGAGAAGGGAAGAGAAGAGGAGGGGAGAGAAGGGGAGGAAGGAAGGAAGGAAGGAAGGAAGGAAGGAAGGAAGGAAGGAAGGAAGGAAGGAAGGAAGGAAGGAAGGAAGGAAGGAAAGAAGGAAGGAAGGAAGGAAGGGGAAACATAGATAAGAAAAGAAAAAGGAAAACAAAAATCAGAATGTCTGCCAGTTTTTGTAGATTAGCTCTGGCCATTCTGCCAACACTTAGCCAGGCTATTTATAACTCTTATTTATTTTTACTTCTTTGCCCTAAGCCTAGAAATTACCCAGAGATGAAAGCTTAGGGTCTTCTCAGGACCTCTGTGAGCATGCATTCTGCCCTGGGCATGCTTAATAGCTTTCAGAATTCCCCGATTATATACTGGCACTATTGAATACCGTAATTTCCCAAGGAAACTCTCTCCCCAGCTGTTTCTCCCAGGTTTTTGGTGGCCTATTGTTTGCCTTGACTGTAATCTTTTACCCCAGGCAGATATGGGTTGTTTATTTGCCTTACAAAGTTTCCCAGGCATGTCCACTTCTTTTCAGTCCCAAGTGAGTTTCAAGTTAGGTGAAGCAAAGACAAGTACCTTGCATCTGTGTTTCAGGGAGCCCCCAGAAACGTTAGAACAGATAAATGTGATTCTTTGACAATTAATTCTGATCTCAAGATCCCTCCGGAACCAGGGAGTAGCATCCCAACTGGGAAAGTGAGATGCTATTTTCAAGACTGCCACCAAACCAGGGAGGGTTGTGAGGCAAGGACCAAATAAAAATGCCACAAAGCTTTCCTTTTCTTTTGAAGTTGCCTTTTTCCTGATTCAACATTTGGTTGCTGTGCCTTTGACTGTTTTGCAGTTCTTCCAAAGTTGATTCTGACAGTTTTTACTTGATTTCTCAATTTCCGTGGAGGTATAAGCCCTTGAAGCTCCCTACTATGTTAGTTTCACTGATGGCACTTAGATCTTTATTTTTTTATCCCTTTCTTAACTCTTAAAGTTAAAAAAAATCATGAGAAAAATTTAGGGAGTGTGGGACTTCAGCCCAATGAAGATTTCAGGCCTCTTTTGCTAAGGTTGCTAACTTATTAATAAGTATGAAGAAGAAACTCACTTAGCACATCTTTTTCAGTCTTATGTTTGAGTATCATTATTGTGATTCATAACACTGAAGAAGGCATTACTACAGGTGGTTAAGAGCATGGTCTTAAATTAAAAAACGTGGGACTGAATCCTGACTCCACTATTTACCATTTACCAACTGGGTGACCTTGGGTATGTCATTTAATTCTTAACCTCTCTGAGCCTCAGTTTCCTTACCTGTAAAATGAGAACATTAATTCTTACTTCATTAGGTCACAGTGGAGATTGTGTTAGTGCATGTGAAAGTTGTATAACATATATCAAATTGTACTTGATATTCCCCATTTTTTCACTAGGTTTAATCTATAACATTCTCTGCCCTCCTTCGTGTCCTGGAAAGCTGACCAGCATAGACTACATCAGTCAGCTCTGTTGCCCTCTGGTCTCCTGTCATGTTTGGTCAATATGGATGCTAGTAGGAAATCAGAGGGGGAGATGAGAAAGAGTTTAGAGTATTTTTTTTCTAGTTCCTTTCCTCCTGTGTGTAGTTTGGCAGTGACTATGTTCTTTTACCCAAGGCCATAATTGCTGTCAGGCAGTCCTTTTTCCTTGGCTCCAGCTCTCTCCTTCTCTGGTTAACTTACCGTCTGTGGCCGATATCACTATACCCTGTACACACCCTTGCATTAAATGCTCTTCAATTACTCCTCTTAAGTGTGCCATCTGTTTTACTGTCATCCCTGCCTGTACACAAAGTTGCTTGATGAATTGTAGTTTCAGTGTACTTTTCAAAGTAAAAGAATTAATGTGGTCATAGTCTAGTGCTATCACTGTGTGTGTGATATAGGCTGATATTATCAAGGTAGAACTGAAAGTTAAGGTAGCACATGGGCCGGGGAATAAGAATAGCAGCAGTTAGTAGTCATCATAAGAATGACATGATGGGTAGTACCAAAAGACACCTAAATATGATAGAGACAAGTTGCAGTTCAAATTCATTATTACTCTGTTTCAAAGTCAACTGAAATAAAAGTGGATATAGAGAAGTATAAATAGTGACTAAGAACATGCACTCTCAGCCAAATAATTTAGGTTGGAATCTTGGCTCTATCACCTAACAGCTATGTAATCTTGGATAAGTTTCATAACCTCTCTGAGATTGAGTTTCCTTATTCATAAAAATGGGAATAATAATAGTACTTACATTATAGGATTGAAATGAGAATTCAATGAATTAATGCATGTAAAGTACCTAGAAGTTTTATTGACCACAAGAGCTATGCAATTTTTTTTTTTTTGCAGTTTTTGGCTGGGGCCGAGTTTGAACCCGCCACCTCCAGTATATGGGGCCAGTGCCCTACTCCTTTGAACCACAGGAACCACCTGATATGCAAATCTTGAATGAACTAATTGTTATTTATGTGGTCTAGGATTCTTTTGGAAAAGACTATTGGTTCAGGCAGCAGATGGAATCCTACTATGGCTCACAAGCCCTTGTTTTGGTGTGCCTGCTTCTACAGCTGTAGCATCATAGCTCTGGGGTTTAGTTAGGTCTATAATGAATACATGGTCTCTGAATAAGAGGTGCTTTGGGTCTTCTAGGCGATTCCTTGGTCAAAATTTCATGTTTTATGGTTATATGGTAGTAACCATATATGCTGGGCCTCCAGATGTCTGGAGAGATCTGGTAGAGGCTCTTACAGGAATCACTATGTCCACTAAAAGAGATTTGGTGTCACAGAGTACTTGAACACAAGCTCTTTCAGCAAGAACATAGGAATAACATGTTATCCCTCCTTCACAAATCTTGGGATGGCACAGATTCAGCGATTCTGGGCTTCAGGGTAGGGATCTTTCCTGAAGCTTCTGGATAAAGTATATACTCTATTTCTTGTTCCATATCCTTCTATAAGCTGCAGATAGTAGGTAGAGGAGGAGACATCATTAACCTTATGTCATAAACAAGAAAACTGAGGCTTACTGTGGTGCATCTAGGAAGAGGAGGGGCTAAGAATCAGAATGAGATTTGTCTGATCCTTAGTTCTATTTTCTTCTAAGATCACATGATACTTCTCATTCATCTGCTTTGGTTTCCATGATATGGCTTTCATGTGTATATAGAAAAAGTCAAAGGCAGAAAAGATAGCACTAGTTTAAGTCCTTAATCCAGCGTGAATCTATCTTAGTTAATGGTGAAAGATGTGGGTCCAGTTTCAGACTATTATGCAGTTTTATATTAAGGAGAAAAGCACAGAAGGAGTGTCAAGTATAGATGTATTTGAGGTTGTGAATTAGGTATCAAGAAAGGCCTCTCTGAATCAGTAACATCACAAACAGCTGAAGGAGAAAAGAGAGCGAGCCTTATAAATAGTAAGTTTAAGATATTCTTGGCAGATAGAGCAGACGCACCACATCTCTGAAAAACTAGCATCTCTTGATTCAGATGGTATTTTTTCTTCATGCTGATTTATAGATTGCAATAATTTTTTAATATTTGACATCAATGTCATTGTATGTTGTCACAAAATAAGATTAAATAGGGTTTTTTTTCCTGCTTTTTTGTTCCTAACTCATTTTATGAGGCATACAAGACCTTTTTGCTTTTTATTATAAAAATAAGTGGGTTTTTTAATAACAAAATATATATGCTTTTTATATTTCTTCAATGGTTAAAAAAGATTATAAAAAACATTAAATGGTTATTGATTTTTTAACTGACCTGTTCAATTTTTTTTTCTTTTTTTTTTTTTTATTGAATGGTAAATATGTACATTAATGCACTTCTGGGGTACAGTGTGGGGTTTTCACATGCAATCCGAAATACTTCCATCAAACTGATCAACACAGCCTTCATGTCATTTTCTCAGTTATTGTTTTAAAACAGTCTCATTCTACTCTTAGAGAGATTCACTTGTACCCCTGTAAGATAAACCTCAAAAATGGTCCCTCCAATCCCCCTCCCTGCTCCCCACATTCTTAGGCTATTTGGTTATAGCTTTCATATAAAAGGTATAAATTAGTTTCATAATAGGGGTGTATACATTGGATACTTTTTCCTCCATTCTTGTGATACTTTGCTCAGAAGAACATTCTCCAGCTCCATTCATGTGAACATGAAGGACGTAAAGTCTCCATCCTTCTTAATGGCTGCGTAGTATTCCATGGTGTACATATACCACAGTTTGT
>CAUYQV010063831.1:0-14012 GCA_963574575.1 Galagoides demidoff
TGGCCTCATATTGGCTTTTAAAAAGGGAGGAATCCCTTGTACCCTTGTAAGATGAACCACAGAAGTGAACCCTCTTTCTATGAGTAGAATATGAATGTTTTAACACAATAACTAAGAAAATTACATGAAGACTATGTTAACCAGTTTGATGGAAGTGTTTCAGATTGTGTGTAAAAACACTACACTGTGCCCCAGAAGTGCATTAATGTACACAGTTACCATTCAATTAAAAAAAATAATAAAAAAAAATAAAAAGGGAAGAATCAACTGTGATCAAATTGCATCCTTTATTGAAGAACTAAGAAAAAGGAGTACTGGAATGGACTTCATTAGAAGGCATTTTCCATGAGGCTCTTGAAAAAAAGTTATGGAGTTCTTCACTAATTCACAATTTATCTTTTATGTTTGACTAGAGTCACATTGGCTGTTGGAAAATTATGAAGTGATGTCCAGGGAACTTGCTGTTGAATCTTCTGGGGTGAAGACACCTGAAGTGGGTTGAGGAATAACAAGTTAGTCCTTCTTTTATTCTAAATTAAGAGCCTTGTCTTGAATCATCGTGCCAAAACAAGACACACATGTACACACACAAAAACAAAACAACAAACAAATATGTAAACCTAGAATGTGAACATCAAAACTATACTGAGAAGACATCATCTGCTCTGCCCCAGGAGCCTCACCAAAGACACATCAAACCTATGGCCTGTCAGAAACCAGAGGTTTCAACAAACAACAACCGTATTAAACTAAAATATTGTTCTTCTCAAATTGACTTTACTTTCAGCTGGACTCTAATGAGTCCAGAGATTTCTCTTGGGTCTTCTACATCATGTTTTAGGTCAGAAAATAAATATCTGACCAACCAGTGGTGTGCACAGCTATCTGGCTCAGGTTATAGGACTTCTGGGAGTCATTGCAGAAGGCATTCTAATGGGAACAGCATCATTCTTTTCATGAGTAAAACCATTTTTTAATGTCCTTTGTTTTTATGCAGAATATTATGCTGTATAAGCACACATATACACTAAACTGAAGATACATGAACATTATGAGAATACTTTTCTAATCAAGTGAAATACATATTGGTATTTAAGGCTGTATTCAACAGTTATCAAGCAGTATAGGAATTAGAAATAAAGGATAAGCTTTTTATGAAACTAAGAGTTAATATAAGATCTTAGTTATCTAGCAAGATTGGGTGTGAAACTAATATATAAAATATTAGTAAACTTTCTAAATGTCCTTTATCCTCTTCTCTTTATTCACCATTGTCTAAGTTTAGGTACCCATCACTTGGCTGGTCTCTTGGGGCAACCACCTAATTCTCTCTGTCTCTAGCCTTGTTTGTTGCTGATTAATCTCTGTTCTCCAATGACTAGGGAAAGTATGATTGTGGAGAGTGGGCCATGAGGTGGCAGGGCCCCACACAGCCTGGAGAGCATTCAGAGAATGACCCTCCAACTACTTCTCCTCCTTTCCCCAAACTACCATATTCCTTACTTCATGCTCCCTAGTGCCAGAAGCTTTTTCTTCATCTAGTTAATCTTTAGGAACTATGCAGAAATCCTTGTGAACTTTCCTTTTTTACTTTTTAACATATGTTAATGAAGTTAAGTAGAAATGATTAACAGGATGATTTATTTATGTTTTCTAATCATATTGTAAGACCAAAATTTTATATGTCTTTAGTCTATGCTACTTCCCCATAAACAACCCTGCCAAGATACTATAAAATAAAGCTAATTTTTTGTTTTGGTGCTGGTGGCAGCCATCAGCTGAGTCAGACCTCCCAACCCCATCTTTCATCTCTCTTGTGTCTTCTCTTCTGATTTATTTCCTCAATCTCCACCGCTTCCACTCTGGTTTGTTCCCTTTCTCTGCACAAGTTCGCAAAATATGATCACTGTTCTCACCAAGATTCAGCCATGTTAACTGAATAGATAGATGCATTTAGTGTCTGCATATCACTGGTATGACCTCTGAAACCTCTGTTAATCTCTTGAGATAGAGCTGTAAGTCTAAATTTCTCTCCTGGGGAAATCCTGCCAGGGCAAGATATCTTACTTTAATTTCATATACTATCAAGCAGAACACATTTCAGCATGTTTTTAGTAGTGGCTCTTTACTTTAGAGCAGCGATTTTCAACCTGTGTGCTGTGGCACACTGGTGTGCCATGAGAGGATTTTAGGTGTGCTGTGAAAAATTTTAAAGATCATTAATTAAATTATTTTTGAATGTTCACAGTACAGTAAGCATACAATATGTGTGTGTGTATAAGTACATATATACTCTTTATTTTTGATCAACATAGTTTAAATGGGTTGTGGAAGTATAACTATAGGTGCAAATGTGCTGTGAGATAAAAAAGGTTGAAAAACAACACTGCTTTAGAGAAAGACTTCTGTTCCCCAATTTTAAACTTTAGACTCTCAGAAAAATTTTATTAAAAGCAACTGTTTTGTCTTGATTTAACAGCCAGAAACAAGATTACTCACGTTCTCCACTGTAGTCTTCATTATGAAGTGCTGTGTTCATCCAGCTGATAATTACTAATGCACAGATCATCTCTACAACGGTGAAGACAAGTAAATAATGTAAAAGCAACATACCAACCATCTGAATTAAAAAAAGAGAAAAATTCCTCATATTAGTTAACTATTTAAAGATTATACAACATCAACTTTTCGAAACTAGAGAATTAATATTCATTCTAGCAGTCTCACACAAATATGATTATTTTGGGATATTTTTCATAGCAGCTAAGTATGTTTTAAGTTTATTGAATACCTGTATATGGGTCAAGTATTATATTAAGCACTTACTTTTAGTGACAACCTTCTAAGTTAGATACTTTTATTTTTATTTTACACATGATGAGACTGAATAGTAGAGTGATAACTTATAGTAGTATGGTCTGCTAGAGTTTTTCAAAGTTTGGCATGGGGTGCCTTTCTTCTCTCTTTATATTCTTTTTTTCTTCTTTTGTGAGACCAATTGAATGATCTGTGCTTTTCTTCTTTTAGGAATAGGTGAAAGTGGCTTCTGGTGTTTCTCAATGCTCTTCACTTTCAATTTCCATATGAAGAACATATCTAGTTGGTGATTTTGAGAGAAGGAACTCAGCCCTTTGGATTCTCTCTTTTTTTTTTTTAGAATGAATTGTGTTTATAACCATGAGACCTTCTTCCCAACATTTGATAATTGGCTCCAACAAAGGGAAACCTATCTGTCTATAGTTAGGTGAGTGGATATAATTTATGAAAGGAGGTATTAGTAAGCTTATTTGGTTTAAAGATTTAAAATTTGTTCTCCAATTATAATAATGAATAAGAAAGCTGATCATTTTGCCTACCTTTAACTTGATTCTTGTGTCCTATCTTAGTAGGTTTTAAACACACAGGGAGAAGATTAGATGGCTATTTATAGGCCTTCTGTATTTGTTTCCAAGGGCTATTGTAATAAATACCACAAACTGGGTGGCTTAACACAACAGAAAATCATTGTCTCATGGTTGCAGAGGCTAAAAGTCCAAAACCGATGTGTTGGCAGAACCATGCTCCCTTTGATGCTTCCAGGAAAGAATTCTTCCTTGCCTCTTCCAGATTCTGGCACTGTAGGTGTTCCTTCACTTGTGGCAGCATAACTCCTGTCTCTCCCTCTATGTCCATGTGCCCTTCTTCCTTTTGTGTCTGTGTCCAAATTTCCCTCTTCTTTTTTTTTTTTTTTTTGAGATAGAGTCTCATTTTATCACCCTTGGTAGAGTGTCATTGTGTCACAGCTCACAGCAACCTCAAACTCTTGGGCTCAAGCGATTATCTTGTTTTGCCTCAGCCTCCCAATTAGCTAGGACTACAGGCATCTGCCACAATGGCCAACTATTTTTTTTTGTTGTTGTTGTTGCAGTTGTCATTGTTGCTTTAGATGGCCTAGGTTGGGTTAGAGCTCATTAGCCTATGTATATGTGTATATGGTGGGCAGTACTGGTGCTACCAGTGCTGCCTAGAGATGAGGTTTTGCTCTGGCTCAGGCTGATCTTGAACTTGTGAGCTCAGGTGATCCACCTGCCTCGCCTTCCCAGAGTGCTGGGATTTTAGGTGTGAGCCACCATGCCCAGCCTAAATTTCCCTCTTTTTAGAAGAATGCCAGTCATTTTGGGTTAATGGCCACCTTACTCTAATATGACCTCATCTTAACTAATCACACCTGAAATTAGTCATTCTCCCAAAATATCACACTCTGACCTACTGTGGTTTGGGACTTCAACATATCTTTCTGGGGATACAAGTCAACCCACAATAATCTGTTTCTAGTACTCCCTAATTCATGTCTTTAACATGTACAAAATATATTTACCTGATCCCTACATGTATAGAAGTTTTAGCATAATTCTAGCACTAATTCTTAAGTCTAAAACCTGTCCTAAAAATCAGAAAATCAAAAAGCTCCAAATGTCATCATCATTGGTCAATTGGTAATAGCTCCAAATGCCATCGTCATTGTCAGTTGGTGATAGGTTAGATTCACATTAATAGTATGCTTCATCCTGGGGCAAAATTCCCCTCCATTTATGGACTTGTGAAACCACAGAAAAATTTATCTGCTTCCAACATACAGTGGTGGGACAGGCATAAGGGTGTATATTTCTTTCCCCAAAGGGAGAAATAATAAGAGAAAAAAAGGATCAGAGGCCCTTGTGCAAGACCAAAACCAAACAGGGCAAATTTTGTTAGATTTCAAGGCTTTAGAATAACCCCCCATGGCTTGTCCTCTGGACCTCCTGGGGAGATAGCCTTTTTCTTTGATCTACTGCAGTGGTTCTCAACCTTCCTAATGCCTCCACCCTTTAATACAATTTTTCATGTTGTGGTGACCCCCAATCATAACATTAAAACCACTGACCCCCAACCATAAAATTAAAACCACTGACCTACTGGGATGGTGGCCCCATCCTTTCAGCTTAAGTGGGGCAGTGTTCTTATTCTTTAGGCTACTGCTATCTCAACCTGTTTTATGTGAAAAGTGCAAATATTTGTGGCACAAAATGTATTTCTTTTTCTGCTTTACTTCTTGGTTTTCTCTCTTGCTTGTGTAACTAACATATTAATTTTACATTTTATGTTAATTTTCATAGTTTTTATGCTTATACACTTAAATAGTGATTTATTTTCTTGCATAATGTAAAGTAGATGTCCATTATTATTTCTTTGAAATAGACAGCTTGTTGATTTGATACTATTTCGGTTTCATTTTTATTGACTGGTAATTGTTATCTCCCATAAAATAATATGTATGTATTGGATGTGTTTCTCAACTCTTTGTTCTATTCTTTGTTCAATTTTTTCTAAATTATAATAGCCTATTAACACATTTGAATATCTAGTGCAGCATGTTCTTTGGCCCTCCCCATCATTATGTAACTTCTAAACTTCCTTGGCAATTTATTCTTCTATTCATATGCATATTAGAGTCATTTATTACATTACTTCTGAATACTGTTAATTCTAAATGGACTTAATCACAGTTATGTATTAGTTTACATAATATTAGATTTGATGATATCTATTTGATGATATCGTGAATTTGTATTCAAGAACATAGTTTTTCAAAGTGTTTAGTTCTTTTTTGTGCCTCTTATTACCTTCTTATAGTTCTGCTGTTATTTTGATTGGATTGTTTATCATTTTTTCCATTTAAAATCTAAGTAATTATTTCTAGTGTAAATGAAATTTATTAATTTTTTTAGTTTTTTTCTTTTATCCAACCACCTTACTAAACTGTTTTTACTTCTAGAGTAGCTTTTTTAAGCATGTCTTTGGAATTTTCAAAGTATTCCATTGTTTTATCTTCAAATAATGCTACTTTTTTATCTTTAAGGTTTCTGGTATATGAGCCAAAGAGAAGGGCTATCCCTCTTCTATATAACACCCTTGAAGGTGCCTCTAGAAAATTCTAAAAAATCCAAGACAAACAAATAAGAAAATCCCCCAAATCTGTTTTTTTAAGTATGCCTATGGCAAAAATTGCAAGGAAATACAGTTTATTTTTATGTTTCTATGCCAAAGATGATTGGCAAATTTGGTTGCCTTTTCTATACCTTCCTCACTTCAACACACAACATTCACCATCACCATAGTTTTTTCATTTATATCTAAAATTTTGATCCAGTTATGACTAAAATTGGTACTTACATTTTCCCAAGTGTATGTAGTTGCTGCTGCTTCAAAAACTGAAATCTCAATGCATACTATAATTATACCAATTACACTCACGCTTAAACTCATGGAATTCATTACAATTGCTGCAAAAAGCTGGAATAGATAAGACAAGAAAAGCTTGTCATAGACAGCAGGAACAGATTTTGATGATGCAATCAGACTGTCACACTGACTAGAATACTCAGGTTGAAATTTTTAAAAAATATGACTTTCTGAAATCTTAATGTGGTTGATATCAGGATTCCACTTCAAATTTGTGCAGAAGCCAGTAAGATAATTTTTTTTCAGAAGAGGCATTTGTTTATTCATTCAACAAATAATTACACAGTGCTTATGTAATATGCTAAACATGATACGAAGAATAGCACTTGGCTTCTACTAGAGGAGCTTACAATCTAATGGGGGAGACAGAATTATAAAGACTCTGATTTCATTTAGCAAAACTTAATAAATGTTGTGGTTTGGATAAGCTTCAAGTTTAGTATTTGTCATTGCCATCCCTCCAATAATGTCACTTACTACTTAAAACCTTACAGTGGTTCTCAGCTTCCTTCAAGATAGCATCCACACTCTTTAGGATGTTACTGAAGGTCTGACATAAACTGTGAAAACAAACTATGCTCCTTAGAGAAGAGCCTGCGTGGTGTTCTATGTGTGTATGTAAGGGATAGTTACATGTCAAAAGGAGTGTTTTTTTTTTTTTGATTATTTATTTTGTAACAATGGGAGAAGGGTATGATTTGATGCTAGTCAGCTGAAGAAAGATACTTAAATGGATACCTTTTTGGTTGTCTATCATACAGGTCTTCTTCTATTTTGAGGGCTTTCTTCATTGGTTTAGTCTTTATGGAAGAAGTTTATTAAACTTCTACTGTAAAATCCTGAGGAGGGAGACCCCTCCTTTAGTCAATCTTTTAGAGACATAGCCAAGGAATTGCCAAGAAAATTTTCTTCTCAAAAACTGTGAATCTTAAGGAAGTGACTTAAAGGTGAAGAAATGCTTTAGCAGAGACATCTGCAATGTTAGACACTGGGGACAATGGTGACCTTGAGTGCCAGAGGAAAGCTATGATATCTTGTGACAACCCAGGTTGTCTCTTACCTCCCATAGATGCTATAAGCCTGGCATCTTCCCAACAGATTCTGTATTTGCTTAATATAGCCAGATTCAGTAAATAATAATGAACAAAATTGGGAAAGTGTATTATGGAAGAGAAAAGAGTGTGTTCATAATTTCAACAACATGAGAAAGTAGGTATTTAAGGAAATGACTTCACTAAACTTAATTATTTCTAGCTTCTGATTTAAAGTGACAGATGTGTAACTATTCTTTTAACTTGAACATTTAGAAGCCATTGTGGCATTATTAATTGATCTTATTTCAATATTATTGTGTCTTGGGGAATAGGGAAGGAGAGGGAGAGAGATGAAGGAACCTCTGATCAGTGGAGCAGTCATGATACACACAACATTTATCAGTTAAGTTTACCATCTTGTATGGGCATGGTTTATGGTACCCCAAAATAATTGCAGTGGTAACA
This sequence comes from Galagoides demidoff, assembly GCA_963574575.1. NCBI lineage: Eukaryota > Metazoa > Chordata > Mammalia > Primates > Galagidae > Galagoides > Galagoides demidoff. The sequence continues at coordinate 7,761 of CAUYQV010063831.1, forward strand.
TCTAAGATCACTGATAACCATAACAAATATAATAATTATGAAAAGTTTGAAATATTGTGAGAATTACCAAAATGTGACAGAGGCCTGAAGTGAGCACATGGTATTGAAGAAATGGTCCCAATAGTCTTGCTTAATGCAAGGTTGCCACAAACCCTCAATTTGTAAAAAAAGATGCATTTTCTGTGAGGTACAGTAAAGTGAAGTGCAATAAAACAAGGCATTCCCATACTTCATATACCATTACCAAGTGTGATTTGTTCCACAAATGTAAGGTTGGTTTAATTTTCCAAAATCAGTTAATGTAATATGCCGTATCAATAAAATAGAAAAAAGCCACATATGATCATCTCAATAAATATAGACAAAACATTTGACAAAAATCCAGCAGCATCCCTTTATGACAAAAACACTCAAAAAATTAGGACTAGATGTTGTCTTTCTCAACCTGATAGTGGGCATCTAATAAAAACCCATACTTAACTATTGATAACAGATTAGATACTTTCTTCTTAAGATGAGAAACAAGGAATAAGACACCAATATACACTCTAATCACTTCTATTCAACCTTATATTAGAGGTTGTAACTGGGGCAGTTGGGCAATAAAAAGAAACAAAAGGCATTCAAGTTGGTAAAGGAAGAACTAAAAATATCTCTATGTGTAAATTACATGTTTTTGCATAGAAAATATACTAAGGAATCCACTAAAAACCATTAGAAATAAAAAAAAATAAATAAGAAACCCATTAGAAATAGTGAACTTAGCAAGATTACCAGATACAAGATGAGTATACAAAAATCAATGGTATTTCTATATACTTGTAATGAACCATTTGAAAATAAAATTAAGGAAGCAATTCCATTTATAATAGCATCAATACTTAGTAATAAATTTAATGAAAGAAGTGCAAAACTTACTCTGAAAACTAAAAAGCATTACTGAAAGACATTGATCTACAGATTCAATTCAATCTTTTTCAAAACCCAAGTTTGTTTTTCTTTTCTTTCTTTCTTTTTTTTTTTTTTTTTTTGAGACAGAGCCTCAAGCTGCCCCCCTGGGTAGAGTGCTGTGGTATCACAGCTCACAGCAACCTCCAACTCCTAGCCTCAAGCAAGTCTCCTGCCTCCGTCTCCCAAGTAGCTGGGACCACAGGTGCCTGCCACAATGCCCAACTATTTTTTGGTTACAGCCATCCTTGTTGTTTGGCAGGCCCAGACTGGATTCAAACCTGCCACCTTAGGTGTATGTGGCTGGCGCCTTAGTCACTTGAGCCACAGATATTGAGCCCAAGTTTGTTTTTCTTGAAGAAATTGACAAGATGATCCTACAATTCAAATGATGTTTCAAAGTACCCAGAATATCCAAAAACTATCTTACAGAAGTATGCAGTTGAAAGACTCACACTTCCTGATTTCAAAACTTACAACAGTAATCAAGACATTGTAGTAGCAGCATAAAGATTGATGGAAAAGAATTCAAAGTCTGGAAATAAATTTATAAGGGTGTCAAGACAATTTAATAGGTCAAAATAGTTTTTTTCAACAAATAGTGCTTAGACAACTGGATATTTACCTGCAAAAGAATGAAATTGGAACTTACAATGTACCATTAGCAAATTTCAAATCAAAATGGATCAAATACTTAACTATAAAAGGTGAAACTACAAAATGTCTACAAGAAAACACAAATAAATCTTCATGCCTTCAGTTTTTGAAGTGGACTATTACATATAACACTAGAAACATTAATAACAAAAGGAAAATATTTTAAGTTTGATGTTATCAAAATTAAAGACTTCTCTGTTTCAAATAAAATTATCGAGAAACTGAAAGTAATAATTCACAGAATGGGAAAATATTTACAAATCATATTTCTGATAAAGACTTGCATTTAGAATGTATAAAAACTCTTAAAAGTTAATAATAATAGGTAAATAAGCCCATTAAAAGGGGACAAAGAACTGAATGGACATTTCTCAAAAGAAAATATACAAGTGGCCAATAAGCATATGAAATGATGCTTTGTGTCACTAGTCATCAGGGATATGCAGATTCATACTACAGTGAATTATTGTTTCAAATCTACTAGGGTGGCCACAGTAAGTGGTAAGATAAGTGTTGGCTTATCTAATGGAGAAATAGGAACCCTTGTACACTGCTGGTGGAAATGTAAAATGGTGTAGTCTCTTTAGAAAACAGTCTGGGGGGGGGTGGGTGGTGGGTGGAGCCAAGATGGTGGACTGTAGCCAGCTTTTTATAGAAGCTCCCATCCAGAAGGAGGCTTAAAAGACAAAAGTTTAGCAAGGAAGCTGATGGTTTGGAGTGGAGCCAAGAGAGAAAATTGAAGAACACACTTCAACCTTCCTGAGGCAAGCTGCGACCCCGAAAATACAATTAAAAGGCACAAAATCCACCATGAAGCAGATGGGAGTCCCCTCCACCACAAGAAGGGCTTGCAGTTTACTCCATGCAAACAAGCGAGCAGAGTTCAAACTTCCTCCCACTCTATCCCATGGGAGAGACCCCCTAAAAACTGGACCTCCCACCCCTGCTGGCTGCTGTGGCACCCTCCTGCCAGACATAAAACTGTAAAACTGTATAAAACTGTATATATTCCCCACCTGCAACATTGAACTCCAAGGATTCCCCCCCACCCCTGAGGTCTGGAGGTTTGTTACCTACAGAGTCCAGATTCTTGGGCATCTCTTTGAGGGAAGTGGAGGCGGAAAGGGCTGGTGCTGCTCTGTGCTGACTGTGGCATAGGAGTGAGGAGAAGAAAGTTGGCTCGGAGGAAGCCATACAGCAACAGTGGCATCCTGACCTGTGAACTGACACTATTCTAGATAGGTGAGCCCCATCTCTCTGGGCAACCAGAGGTTCTGGACAGCAGCCACAGGCTGAATGGACTTGGTAACTTTTGTAAGTAAAGAGACCATTAGCACCAGCCCTCAGGGGACTAGCTGAGACAAAGGCAGTGGGTGGGTAGAGGCTGGAATTGACACCTGGGTGTAAACTCTAATTTGCTTGCTGCCCAAAACTGAGCTGAGTTCTTCACCAGCACTAGCAGCCTCTGATTTGCAGAAGAATTTAGATGGGACAGAAGGTGTGAGGCTAAAACAGCCACAACTTTCAAAACCTAAATTCTTCCCCAGCCAGACTGGACTCAGATTTCCCAACTAGAACCTTGCCCTCAGGGGAATGCTGAGACAAAGGCAGTGGGTGGGCAGAGGCGGGGATTGACACCTGAGTGTAAACTCTAATTGCTGCCCAGGGTTTAGTTCCTCATCAGATCTAGCAGCCTCTGACTTGCAGAGGAATCTAGCCACAACAGATGGCAAGGGGCTGGAATTAAGACAGATGGCAAGGGGCTGGAATTAAGAGAACATTCACAGCCTAATTTAAACATGCAAGGCTTCCCTGCTGGATACAGATTTCCGGGTGATTTTGGTAGTCATAAACCCTGGGAGCAGTTGCCTACTGGAGTGAATAGGGTCACAGACCTGGGGGATTACAAGGGACTGAGTGCAAGGTGGGGAAGGAGGTATTAACCTTCCCAAACTAACCCATTTGCTGGGTGGGTCCCTTTGCCCTCATGGAGCACTGGAGCAAGTTATATCCGAGCTGCGAGCAGACCCCTCTTATCTAGCTGCGGGAAACATTTGAACTTTTCAACCTGAAATGAGTGCTGACTGGACAACTGATTTGGACCCCTTAAACTGGGAAGACCACCCAGGGACTATTCAAAGGGGTACCCTGGGTGTATGGTTGAGGGAAGGTTTGATTTTCTTTGTCCAATTGTTATTTGTGGGGGGCGGGGAAACTTAATTGCTGGTATTTCTCCACAGCAGAGACTTCAACCAAGAGAAACTGAATCACTAAGGTAGGACTGAGACCAGCTGAAAATAAGAGAGAGCCACTTAGCCCAAACACACCAAGTAGGTCCCCAGTCTCTCAGGCTGTAACACTGTATGGGTCCTTGACAAACCTCAAAGGGAAAAGCCAAATGGGGTAAAATAATCATGGGGCAGAATCAGTGGAAAAGCTCTGGTAATATGAACAACCAGAGTAGATCAACCCCCCTAAGAAAGGATGTGGCTGGTAATATGACTAACCAGAGTAGGTCAACCCCCCCAAAGAAAGGATGTGGCAGATGAAACTGAAGATCCCCTTTATAAACAGATGGCCGAATTGTCAGAAATTGAATTCAGAATTTGGATTGTAAATAAGATCAATAGATTAGAGGCAAAGCTAGAAATAGAAATTCAAGGAGCATTCCAAAAGTTCACTCAAGAATTCAATGACTTCAAAGACAAAACCACCAAAGATTTTGAAACATGAGAGATTGCAGCTCTCAAAGATCTGAAAAATACAGTAGAATCTCTTGGTAACAGAGTGCAAGAGGTAGAAGAAAGTATCTCAGATGTAGAAGACAAAGCTTCTGAATATGTCCAAACATCCAAGGAGAATCAGAAATGGAAATCAAAAATGGATCATTCTCTCAGAGAGCTCTGGAATAATTCGAAGAAAACTAATATTCACCTCATAGGAATTGCTGAAGGCAACAAAGTTGCTTCATAAAACAAAGAGGCTCTTCTGTATGAAATTATGAAAGAGAACTTTCCAGATATGTCAAGAGATCATGAAAGTCAGATTGCAGACAGCTTCAGAACCCCAGCACGACTCAACCCGAATGAGACATCCCCCAGACACTAAAGTTAATATGAAAGAGAAAATCTTTAAAGAAGCAAGACATAAGAAAACCATAACCTACAAGGGGAACAATATTAGAATAACTGCAGAGCTCTCTGCTGAAAACTTTCAGGCAAGAAGAGGGTGGTCATCAACATTTAATCTCCTAAAACAAAATAACTTTCAGCCCAGGATCCTGTATCCAGCTAAACTGAGTTTAATTTATGATGGAGAAATTAAATACTTTAATGACATCCATGCATTGAAGAAATTTGCCATAACTAAACCAGCTCTCCAGGATATTCTCAGACCCATTCTCCATAATGACCAGTACAATCCTCCACCACAAAAGTAAACTCGCTCAGAAACTATTGATCAAACTCCAACTTCTACAGTGGCAAAAGGATTAAAAACATCCTCTGGACTTTTGAACAACTCGATACCTAAAATTTTATCAGGCTTCCCAATAATTACAATCAATGTGAATGGCTTAAATTGTCCTCTAAAGAGGCACAGATTGGCTGATTGAATACAGAAACTCAGACCACACATCTGTTGTATACAATAATCTCATCTTACCTTAAAAGGTAAATATAGACTCAGGGTGAAGGGATGGTCATCTATATTCCAGGCTAATGGAAAGCAGAAAAAAACTGGTGTTGCAGTTTTATTTGCAGATACAATAGGTTTTAAATCAACAAAAGTAACCAAGGATAAAGATGGGCACTTTATATTTGTTAAGGGAAATACTCAATATGATGAGATCTCAATTATCAGTATCTATGAACCCAACAAGAATGCACCTCAATTTATAAAAGAGACTTTAACTGGCATGAGCAACTTGATCTCCCCCAGCTCCATCATAGTCGGAGATTTTAACACTCCTTTGGTAGTGTTGGATAGGTCATCCAATAAGAAGCTTAGCAAAGAATTCCTAGATTTAAATTCAACTATTCAACTTTTGGACTTATCAGACATTACAAAACATTTCATCCTAACAAAACTCAATACACATTTTTTCTCACCAGTACATGGAACATACTCCAAAAGCAATCACATCTTAGGCCACAAACCTAACCTCAGCAAATTTAAAGGAATAGAAATTATTCCATGCATCTTCTCAGATCATCATGGAATAAAAGTTGAACTCAGCAACAACAGGAATCTGCAGACTTGTACAAAAACATGGAACCAAAATAACCTTATGCTGAATGATAGATGAGTCAGAGATGAGATCAAGAAGGAAATTACAAAATTCTTAGAAAAAAATGATAATGAAGATACGAGTTATCAGAACTTCTGGGATACTGCAAAGGCAGACCTAAGAGGGAAATTTATAGCACTGCAAGCCTTCCTCAAGAGAATGGAAAGAGAGGAAATTAACAACTTAATGGGACATCTCAAGCAGCTGGAAAAGGAAGAACATTCCAATCCCAAATCCAGCAGAAGAAAAGAAATAACCAAAATTAGAGCAGAATTAAATGAGATTGAAAACAAAATGATTATAGAATGGATCAACAAATCAAAAAGCTGGTTTTTTGAAAAAATCAACAAAATCGATAA